>JADRCD010205152.1:0-38085 GCA_019843815.1 Montemys delectorum | reverse complement strand
TGTGTGTGTGTGAGTGTGTGGTATATGTGTATATGTGTGATATATGTCAGTGTGTTTGTATATGTGTATGAAAGTATGGTGTGTGTATGTGTGTGTGAGTGTGTGTGGGGGCAGATAAGTGTATATAAGTATGAGTGTGTGTGGTATGTGTAATATATATGTGTGTATGTGAGAGTGTGTGGGGTGTGTGTCTGTGGTGTATGTGGCTGTGTGGTGTATGTGTGTGTGGTATGTGTGTGTGTGTGTGTGTGTGAGAGAGAGAGAGAGAGAGAGAGAGAGAGAGAGAGAGAGAGAGAGAGATTCTTTGGCTCTCTGGCGACTTGTGACTAATAACCTATCTTTAAGCACCCGTAGCTCAGAAAGGGCTGCAGGTCGTCACTTCCTACCCTACACTTTTCCTACTGAAACATATCATCACTAAAGCCTAGAGACTGATTCAGGGGGACCGGGCTAGGAGACAGACCCTGGTACTTCTGTTTGGGACACTGTTCCATGTCCAAAGACACTTCGGAGCTGCATGTGTGTGTGGATCCGAAGCTCCCGTGTGAGGAGGACCCAGCAGCTGCTCATTTCTCACATTCGGCCGTTGCCTTTGACGCACCCACGACTTTGTTTGGATAACCACTTTTTGATTTTGCCAGCTACAAATATCTTAGCTTGTTCTTTATCCTTGTACCTCCACTCTTTCATTCTCTGCACTTTCTCCACAAAGAAGTTTCCAGTCTTCCTACTTCTTGTAAACACAAACATTTGCGATCAGCAGGTGCAAAGCGTCTGGTGTGTGTGTGTTTTGCATTGTGTGTGAGTCAGCTGGGCCTGAGCAATGTGTCGTCATGAATTACTTTGCTTTCATTCTCACTTAACTTTGTAATTAGGATGTTGTGTGTCTTTTAAATTATGTGGGTAGCTGTGTAGTTGTAACATACACAGACAGACAGACAGACAGACAGACAGACAGACAGACAGACAGACAGGAATTTTATTTGTAGACAACAGGAAACAGAATAGTCCTATGAGAAGAAGATATGGGTAAAGACATGAGCCTCTGCTCTGTTGTGTATAACCTGAGAGTCGCGCATGCCAAGGGTGTCTCGCACAGTGTATGGAGACTGTAAAAACAGGTAGGATGTTAGAGGCACTGAGGGAGGTGTGGGATTGGAGAACTCCAGCAGCCCAGCATTCAGTCGGTAAAAGCCTCCAAGCCAGACAGCCAGCCAGCCAGCCAGTCAGCCAGCCGTGCAGGCTGATTGGGTGGATTCAAATGGTAAAGGGGACATAAGCTTTGCCAATTAGGAAACTTTCCACAGAAGCCAGAAGATGCCAGAGCTTCCTCAGTCTCCACTGTCCTGATGGGATCCTCATCCTCTCCCTGCCCCTCCCCCTCAAAGCATTCAAACCCCTCAGCTGGGGCTGCAAAGGGAAGGCACTGGGATGTCACCCCAATCTGGATCCACCCCAATAGGCAGAACTTAGGGGGACCTGCTCCAGAACCAATCTGCTGAGCCACAAATTCCTGTCTGCCACTTCCTAAGTGAGGACAGCGGGGTACTTCCACCTCTCTGTGTCGCAGACTTATCATAAGTATGGTGGAGGTGATATGAAAAATACCTTTTTCTGAGTGTTCTTGTGGAATATATAGACTAAGCACTCCGTTGATGTCACCTGTTTTTATTAATTGTTATAAACACCATAGAGGGAAATCAAAACATGAAGCAGGAAGTCCTGACACTTTCCACTTCCGTCTGGAGACCCAGTTATATATGTAGCCTTTTACCCGTGGGTTCCATGAAACTCTTGTGTTCTTGTATGACTGTTCCCCTTTACTATTTAAGCCAATTCAAGTTACTTTTAGTTGCTCACATCTAAGGAATATTTACTAATACAGATGTTAAGAGCCGGCTGACACAGTGACAGCATTTGGGGGTCAGTGCAGCTGGTGTTTTCCACAGTTGGACTAACTGACCCTCTCTGAACTTCCCAGCAGTTTACTCTCAAGGATACACAAAAGTATAACAACTGGCAACACCACTGAGCAGTAGAGGAGGAAGGCAGATGCCACAATGTGGGGGGATTTCCACTAACCTGGGTTATGGCTGGGTTGCAAATCACTCTTGCGAACCACTCATCTTTGGTCTATGAGTGGCTGGATAGAGGAAAATGCTCTGACACCTCTGCTAGAAGGTCCTGGTAATATCTAGAAGGCGCATCTCTGAGTAGGCTAATTTAAAATTCATGCATGACATCATGTCAAATAGACAAGAGTTATTTATGTCACGGACAAACTGATTCATATACTCTCCAAAAAATGCTCCCAGAATCACACACTGACATCCCTTCAATCTGTTGAAATTATTAAGGAGAGTCTGTGCACTTCTCTGTGCATTGGAAGGTCCAGTGGGGACAAAACACACACCCACAAACACACGTGCGTGCGCGCACACACACACACACACACACACACACCATACACACACTTACTCACACATATATCACATACTCATATGCCCATACATCACCCACAAGCCACATGCACACATATACTACATACACACATTTATTCACACACATGAACACACACATTAAGATACATACACATATCAACATGACACACACACACACCATATGCACATTCAAACATAGGTACACACACACACACACACACACACACACACACACACACACATTCTCTCTCTTTCTCTGTAGGCTGGAGAAGCAGGGAAGAGTGGAGGATGAGACCATCCCATTCCCTGTCGGCAGAGCTCCCTCTTCTTCAGGGACATTCAGCCTTTTTCTATCAAGGTTGTTAACTGAATTAGAAGGCCAGTCCATCCACATCACGGAGATCTGAGTGTACTCCCTGTCTACAAATGTAAAGGTTGACAACACTAAGAGAAATAGTTTCACAGCAGCATCTAGACTAGTAGTTCTCAGCCTGTGGGTCATGACCCCCTGGGGGAGCAAAAAATCAAAGAACCCTTCCCTGGGGATCACCTAAGACAGTCAGAAAACACAGATATTTACATTACAATTCATAACATTAGCAACACTACAGTATTATGAGCAACAAAAATAATTTTGTGGTTGGGGATCACCATGAAGTGAGGAAATGTATTCAAGGGTCACAGCATGAGGAAGGTTGAGACCCACTGGTCTAGACTATCATTTGACCACATATCAGTGTACTACAGCCTGCAAGCCAAGTTGATGTATAAAACTGACTATTGGGGACTGGTGAGATGGCTCAGTGGGTAAGAGCACTGACTGCTCTCCCGAAGGTCCTGAGTTCAAATCCCAGCAACCACATGGTGGATCACAACCATCCGTAATGAGATCTGACTCCTCCTTCTGGTGTGTCTATATAATAATAAATAAATTTAAAAAAAAATAAAACTGACTATTGGCAGGGCTTTGGAGATGGCTCAGTAGATTAAGTATCTGTGAGGACCAGAGTTTGATCCATAGAGCCCCCTCTCCACCCATGGCTGAAGAGCTATTAACAGTTGATAATTTCTGGGAAAGAAAGTTATTTTTCCTCAAGGCAATGGCACTTGGAGGTTGACCACACTCCCACTGGATGGCCCCATTATCCATGAGTCCGTGGGCAGCACAAACTGGACTAGGTGACTTACTGGTGACCTCCAGGTTCAGAGTGACAGATCCTGTGTCAAAAATGATAGTCAGTGACTAAGGAAGAACAATGTTGCTTTTACAAGCTCTTACACATACCTGCATATACTTGCATGCCCATGCACATATATGAACATGTATACACACACACACACACACACACACACACACACACATACACACACACAGTGGTAAAGACTGTGCTTAGCATCTGCAAGGCACTGAGTTCAATCCTCAGTAGCGAGCTCCGCACTCTGCCAGTGTATGTTGAACCCCAGGCTTGAAAGGAGTATTAGAATAGAGGTGCTGGCTTGAGAGTGCTTCTACACCCCACCAATAGCTCCCAGGCAGATAACCTAGAGCAGGAAGGAGCCAAGAGCAGGGCCTTTTAAAAAGCCAAATGCTTGGCAGTTACATTTATAAATAACAGCAAAAACCAATTTTTTTTTGTTTGTTTCCTGGCAAAGGAATTTGCAGGCTCCACAGGAAGTCTCTGTGAGATTTAGACTATGAGTCAAGAGAGTGAGGTGTTGTGACTCCATCCAAAGGCATCTCCTGCCCAGTACTTTTCCATTTTCCAGTTACCCAAGCCAGGAAGCAGGCCTTCATTCTGTCTCCTCGCTCTGTCTCATTCCCTACATCCAAACAATCCCCTACGTGTGTCATCACTGATGTAGCTCCATCCCAGGCCCTGCCCCACCCCCAACCCCCTCCCCAGGGTTCCACCATCCCTCACTTGGACTTATACTCAATCTCCTAGTTGTTCCTTTTCTCCCCAATGTCCTCCCTTACCTCGGGAGCTTCCTTTGTTAACTCTGAGAAACAGACTTTACTTGGGGGTGCTGCCCTTGGGGTGCATAGTGTCCCACCACAAGGGAGAAAGAACACAAAGCTCCAATAGAGAGCTGGAAACTATAGAACTATGAAACTAAGACTAAGCCGACTTTCCTATGTGAGGAGGTAAAAATATAGCTAATGGTCATCCTGTTTTCCTGCCTCAAGTGTCTCTTCACATGCCCATGACCTGCCCTGTGAGACACCTCAGGTCCTCAACAAGTTCCTTACCTTTTCTCGTCACGTGTTCATAGGCACATCTCTCCAGTCCTTCAGCAGAGCTACACTGAGTGTCCTTCCTTTGCCAGGCTTTACGTTAGGTTTGGACCATTCCCAGATGTGTAAGAAAAGGACTCGGTATCACGACTTTACACTCACAGACCAGTTACTCCTGACTGCAGGCTTGGTGTTGAGATAAGATTGGTGAATTCCAGTCACACTACTGGACAGGCATCCCATGGGTGCTATGAGTTGCAGGTTGTATATGAATATTTTATTTGAATTCAATATCCCAACAATGAATACAGTCATGTTTATTTTTTTTCAACTGATTCTTGACAAGATGGATAAACCATTGAAAGAACATCTGACTAAACTGAGCTGCTCTTAAAGAGAAAACTATTTTTAAATGAAGAGACATTAAAAAGAGAAAAAAACAAACAAGTGGGCATCTCTTTCCTTTGGCTTTCTTTTCTGCTCCACATGGTGAAGCTATCACCGTTGTTCTTTTCTCTCCCTCCACTTCTGCTCCGTCTACAGGGTCCAGAACCCCTCACCCTCAGCAGGGCACTGTAACAATGACTCAGCCTCTGCAGAGCTTTTGGTAACTGTAGCGGAAACCGAGCGTGTGTTTAAGCATATCTGCGAGCCTAATGCTGGCTTTGCAATTTCTAATAGAAAGAAATGATGGAAAGGTCTTAGCATGGCTCTCTAAATGCCCATAAAGTATGCAACCCTGAAACAAATCTCGTTTTTAAAAATATAAAACAGAGCAAGCCCCATGCGTGTGCTAATCATCAAGTATAGAAGAGTGCACTACTCTGTGCCAATCTTAGAACCAAGTGAAAGGGGGGCACCTCGGACCGTCTAAGCCAATTCTCTGATGAAGTCAAAGTGAATGGTTTAAATCAACTGCTAGACATTTATTTTGTTTCTGAAATGCAAGCTTAGATTATCATGGCGACAGAATATTTAGATGATCTGAGAACTGGGGGAAATTAAGTTTTCTGACCTAACTTCCCAGAGATTTATTTTGTTTCTGAGGTTAGAACTCAGAGTATCATGGCAACAAAACATTTAGATGATCTGAAAATTGCCATAATTATATCTTGTTTTATTCAATTTCACATATAGGTCAATCTAAACAAAATTCTACTTTTCACTCCAGTGCTGGCAAAGAGTAGATATTAGATATTTGATTTTTTTTTTTTTTTTGAGACAGGGTCTTACCTTGTAGCTCTGGCTAGCCCTGGAACTTGCATTGTAGACCTAAAATCCCCAGAGTTTTGCCCGTCTCTGCCTCCTAAGTGCTGGGATTAAAGACATGTGCCAGTGAACACTGGATTTGAATGCTCAAAGGCAGGAGAGGTATTCAAGGGTTCATGGGAAACAGGACCTGGAACTAAACAAACCAGGACCCCCACATAAGCTCTCCTATCAATAGAAGGGGGACTCTAGCTCACCCAGAAAAAAAAGAGCATACCTAACCCAAGGCCCCCTAAATATTGAAGCGCCAAATGTGCATATTCAGAGGGATGAAAGACACACACACATACATACTTAATATAAATCTTTTTGGTAGCAAGGTGGAGTAAGACCTTGTTTCAAAAAAAATAAAATAAAATAATAAAGGAATAAATCATTTTTTTAAAAAATAGGGCCATGTGATAACAAAAATACCTACAGCCTCTTTAGAAATAGAAAAAGAAACCTTTGTTGAAATTCCATTGGTAAGCTAAGAAGAGATTAGATGAAACTGAGCCAATTCTTGGATCTTCAAGAAATTGCCCATTTTGCAACACAGACATATAAAGAGATGGAAAAGTGGAGCAAGCAAGGCTAAAATTTGGAAGGCAGGCCAGGTGTGATGGCATATGCCTTTAAATTCAGCACTTGAGACAGAAGCAGGCAGATCTCTGGGTGTTTAGGTCCAGCCTGGTCTACATAGCAAATTCCAAGACAGCCAGGGCTGCATAGAGAGACTCCATCTCCAAACAAACAAACAAACAAATCCAGAATGGTGAAGGAATGCTATTAAGTTTATACTAATTGATTTAACAACTTAGATAAAATAAACAAAATTGAAAAGATACATGCCAAAACTAACTCAAAGAAAATGTGAATAAGCCTATATCTACTAAGGAAATTGAAATTTCAACTCAACATTTTTCCTTAAAGAACTCCTTAGGCTTAGGTGCTTGACTTTATCAGGTATCTTCACATTATCCAGAAATGTTCAACAAAATTGTGCTTATGGATCAACAGATCAGTGGCAGAAACTAGAGTCAAGAAACAAACCTCATAATTCTGTGCTCAGTTCTCAAAAAAGTTGTCCATGTAGTTCACTGGGTTAAAAGGTGGTCCTTTTTCAGTAAACATCCCACACAGTTATCCATACATCAAAATATTGAACTCCGTTCTTTACCTCAAACCACACAAATGTTATTAGCACAGAATGAATTATGCATCTAAATGCAAAAGCTAAAGCCCTAAAATAAATGAGATCTTTGTAAGCTATGTATGCATAACTTTACCCTAATCTTTCTAAAGTAAGGTGGAAAGTGTGCCTTTTGAAAAGTATTGAGATGAGAGGTCATGCCACAGTGATACACAGCTGTGATCCCAGCACTTTGGAGAGACTGAAATATAAGGATTACAGAGCTGGGGGATACGGAGGTGGGGGTGGGCGAGGGGAGGGGAGAGAAGAGGATGAGAGGGGAGGAAAGAAGAGGAGAGAAGAGACAAAGACTTAAGCAGATACATCTTGGTTAAGGCATCAAGTTCTCCACCCGACCTCATGGACTTTTAAGTCCATCTTTGACTCCTAGATATATGCACATGCAAACACGTATATGAATAACATACACTCACACACACTCACACACACACTCAAGCTGGCCTCAAGCTCACAGAGCTCTGTGTGCCCCTCTCTGTCTTCTGAGTGCTGGGGTTAACAGCCTGCTTCTGTATGGTCTGAATTTTGGTCATCTTGTGTTCCGTAGGAGGCCTGTGGAATGGCAGATAACCTGTGCTTGAGACACACTTAGGGTAATGAACATTGTCGATAGGAACCGCTGGAGGACTATTTTAAAGGTTTCTTACCACAAAATCTAATGGACTCTCTAAAAACATTAAAATAAATGAGAGAGAAGATAGAAAAAGAGGTATAAGATTGCGGGAAGTTGTAAGATGAGCCATGTGGTCAATTCTGACATACCGTATTTAGGTTCTTTTGTGAGATCAGGATAGCTATGTATTGACACGGCTCATTTCCCTTTTTCTCTGGGCAACCGATTAAGCTGTATTTCTTACTGCATTGTCTATGTTTGAACGAGACCAAGTGCTTGGACGCCACCAAAGTAAATATTTTCCTCCAGTATGTCACCAGATGCTGATGATCACTGAAGACCTTTAGAATATTGAAATCACTAGTGGGGACAGCCAGGATTCCTGAGTGAGTGTGTTAAACACAGCCTTCCCCAATGTTAAAAAAAAAAATGTAATTTGTTAAACCACAGAATTACAATAGATAAAAAGACATACGAATAACAATAACTACAACAACAAGACGTTGGCACATATTAAAAATACCCCAAGTAAAAATACACTAAAGAAGCCAACAGCACACCCACACAGGTAGTGCTGTTCACGTAGCAGATCAGAGGGGAAAAGACATCCTACACATTTAGTGACTGACTAATCCCATTTAAGAAACTGAAAATGAGTTCACCTCACCAAGCACAAAAACAACCGCTGATGATCTCCGTGTGTGCGAGGGGAAGAAACAAAGAATCTGGGGTGGAAGAGCATGTCGAAATTCTAAAAGCTCTCAGGTCTAAACCCTCCAGTGATTGCCCTTCACTTCTAAGGTAGGACCCAGCGGGACAGCTAAAGTTTCATGTGTTTGTTACCTGCCCCTAGCATAGCCGCTGCCAATCAGTGGCCCTGCAGTGTGTCCTCACCCCCTGCTTCTCCCTCACCCCCACCCCACACCCGCAAACTCTGAAAGGCTTTATGTTCTCTCACCACACAAACTAATCCTGGCTTTGAAAGCCAAAAAGATCTGGTTCTCCAGGCAAAGTAAGCAGAGGCTGGTGGGAGGAGAAGGACCCTCTACAAGGAAGACAGGGCACATCAAAAGGGGACAACAGAGCCTCTCCAGGGATGTTCAGGAGGTCTCAGGACTCATCAGCCACATCTTTGAAGTCCCTTCGTGGTCAGCAGATGCTGTCAAAAGAGAAAATTACAATCAATGCAACCTGAATGTCTTTCCTGGTGTTTATTTGCCATCCTAGGCAACTCTCATTTGATAAATATAAAGTGAATGTTCTGACAGGCGGAGGTGGGGGTGACTTTAAAGACAGAAAAGAAGGAGGAAAGGGGAAACCGAACAAAAGGCTGATTGGTCATTTTAAGGTCACTTCCTGTGCTAGAATTTGTTAGGTAGGTAGAGACTCCCTTATCAGGCTGGCCCATCCCCTTTATTGAGTTTGGCCTTTGTCGTCTTGGAAGGTCAGACAGAGCTGTTGTGGCTCAACCGTGCAGGGCCTCAGGATGAATTTCGGTTTAGTTTGTTGGACCTAGTACTGTCAGTTCAGGACAGACCCATAGCTGCCTATGGACTGTATTGATCATCTGTGAGGAGCCATTTCAGGCTAACGCTATCCTTACCCTTATGTGAGCAAACATCACCAAATGCAAAAGAGCTTCTTACACAGTCTCCTTACCAGAGTGGGCAGGCAGCTTGACCTCTGTGCCCTGTCAGGTTTGTCTTCCAGAGCATAGGATCTGCCCTCTACCAACCTTTCTAGCCTGAGGGTTACACAGAAGCCTCTGTCCCGGGAAACCTGGTCTTCCTGACATCAGGAACTACAACCTACTTGTTAATTTCAAAGTTGAGTCTCATCCAAGCCATTCCTTCACAAAAATACCCTTTCTTAACATATCCTGAGTCCACCAATCATAGATGACAGTGAGCTCTTGTGTAGCCTGGGACAGCTGGCACTATAGGAGTAAGGCCTCTATCCCTTGCCTGTTGAAGGCTAGAGGCCTTGTGTTTGATTTAATGTGCCACACTGCTATTTCAAGATCCCTGATATTTTTAAATAAGGACCTCCAATTTTCATTTGACTCTGGCTCCCAAAACCACATCTGTGTCTACCAGGAACAAAGCTTGCATCCCTCCATTAGGTTCCTCAGGCTACGCACCATGGGATCCTGAGAGCGTCTGAGTCCCCAAAGGAGCTAACCATCTACAAAAGTACACAGTCCCCCTTCAGGTCAGTCACCTTAGTCTATTAAAGATGCACCAGGCTGGCTTCATACAAGGGAGCAAACATGTTCTTTATCTCCCCTTAAACAATTACATTTGTCAAAACAAGATACAGCTTGGGTTGGGCTTTGCGGTCAAAGTCTGGACTGGACCTCAGGTTGCTGGGTAGTGCTGGGGACAGCTGTCCCAGAGTCTGAGATGCAAGGAGTGCGGTCTGACCAGTTCCTCCAGACAGTTCTGCCTTTATGGCTTTTGTCCTCTTTACTTTTCTACCCACAGGTTCTAGGAAATGCAGGTGGCTCCCTGCCCCCACTGCACCCCCACCCTGCCCCCACTGCACCCCCACCCTACCCCCATGGCTCTTGTCTCCATAACTGTTGTTAGTAGGGAGAACAGAAGACACTGGTCTAGCAAGCCCGAAGAGTCGGTCAGAATTGTCCCCAGGCTGTTACAATGGGTGTCTTCTTTACCTTGTTGTCATAGTTTAAGCACTAAGAACATACAAAACACACAGTTGGTGATTTCACTGCAGCTACCATAACTCTTTACATCTTGTGGTCTCTCAAAGACTGTGCACAATAGTGCATAAAATGAAATAAAATGGCCGGGCAGTGGTGGTGCACGCCTTTAATCCCAGCACTTGGGAGACAGAGGCAGGTGGATTTCTGAGTTCGAGGCCAGCCTGGTCTACAGAGTGAATTCCAGGACAGCCAGGGCTACACAGAGAAACCCTGTCTTGAAAAAAACACAAAAAAAGAAAAAGAAAAAGAAAAAGAGAAAGAAAGAAAGAAAGAAAGAGAGAGAGAGAGAGAGAGAAAGAAAATGTACCTAATGAACCAGACTCACCAGTATCAAAGCCAAGGTCTGAGCCAAGGCTCTTGTATGTATCGCCCCAGTGAATGAACACACACAGCTATCAACTGAAACCCACATCTTTATTTTCCAAGCAGTGGTATGGACAGATAGCAGCTAGATAGTGGCTGTTTCTAAGAATCTTATGTTTCTGGAGTTATTAATATTTCCACACTCAAGCCACAGTGTACAGACAGGCAAATGTGCACATGAGCAGGAACAAAATAAATAAAAAGTAACAAAATTTGCTTTGAAAAAGAAGCAGAAAATCTGCTGAAGTATCTAAAAAAAAAAAAAATTCTAAGGAATTGGAAAGGTGCCAGACCTGAGCAGATGTGGGCAGCAGTGGGAATCACACATGCGCCAGAAGCACCATGTCGTGGCTCAACAGGACATATGTGATAGAACTGAGAACTGTAGTGTGATATTGACAGGTGGGTAGCCCACCAGTTACGACACTATTGATAACTGCTAGGATCTGGTAGAACACAACACTGTGGGTGGTGCAGTGCATGCTCTTTGTTTGTTTGGGGGGAGGTTTGGGGTTTTCCAAGACAGGGTTTCTCTGCGTAGCCTTGGCTGTCCTGGAACTCACTCTGTAGACCAGGCTGGCCTCGAACTCAGAAATCTGCCTGCCTCTGCCTCCCAAGTGCTGGGATTAAAGGCGTGCGCCACCATTGCCCGGCGCAGTGCATGCTCTTAATCCTAGCACTTAGGAGGCAGAGGCAGCTGGATCTCTGTGAGTTCAAGGCCAGCCTAGCCTACCAAGCAAGTTCCAGGACAGCCAAGGCTACACAGAAAACCCCTGTGTCAAGCACCCTCAGTCCCCCTAAAAAAAAAAAAAATACAATGCTGCTCCAGTCAAAGGTGGCAGGTAGCGCTGACCTTCAAAGCAGACCCAGAGGGACCATCACTAGGCTGTAGATGGGATGTTATGCATTCCCCTAAAAGAAGATTGTAGGAATTTCTGTTCTGATGTGGTAGTGTTTAGAGATGGGTCCTTTGCTGTTTAGACTAAGTTATTCATGAAAAAGATGAGTGCCTTTTAAGAAAGAGGCCTGGGAGAAAAACCACTTACTTCTGTAAGCCCATGACAGATTCGGTGAGAAGAAAGCTCGTAGAGAGAATCTCTTACAAGCATCACCTGTCAATAAACAAGCCAATGGCCAATGAGCTGAGGTGGGAAATAGGAGGTGGGACACTGGCAGAAAGAGAGGGGATTCTGGGAAATAGCATATGAAAGAGAGAGAGAGAGAGAGAGAGAGAGAGAGAGAGAGAGAGAGAGAGAAGGGAGCCCAAAGGAGATGCAAACCAGAGGTAGCTGGAACTCAAGCTAGAATAAAGAAGAGATTCGAGAGAGATACAAAGGGAGAGATTGGAGCAAGACACAGAGAGAGACGCAAAGGAAGAAGCAGGCTTGGACTGAAGGAGAGGTAACGTTTGGATGGGTTAAATAAGTTATGAGCAAGTCAAGGAATGAGCCAAAGTGTATGGCGAAGGCATTTAATACTAAACATTTAGTTTCAGAGTCATCTTTCCAGGAGCAGGGGCTGGGAGGAAAAACAGACTTGATTTCTCTTTAACAATAGCTATGTATGAATCAGGAAGCAAGGCTTACTAGATACTAACCCTGTCAGAACCTCAACTTTAGACGTCCCAGTCTTCTGACCTGTAAAGA
Organism: Montemys delectorum; assembly: GCA_019843815.1. NCBI lineage: Eukaryota > Metazoa > Chordata > Mammalia > Rodentia > Muridae > Montemys > Montemys delectorum. Next base: position 25,603 of record JADRCD010205152.1, on the reverse strand, counting down.
GATAAATGTTTGTTATTCATTAGTCAGATAACCCACAATATTCTGTTATAGCAACCTGACCAGACTATGGCAAAAATGGATATTATGGATCAAGATCCTCCCTCCCCGCCTACCGCCATGGAATATCTTTTATCCTACTATTTTCCAAGTGTCCATAGATTCTCCCCAGGCATTTGAGTACAAAAATGTCAAGATGAAGGAACACAAGCTCGCATAGGCAGAGGCAGAGATAGGTTTCAAGCCATCAAGTGCAGGGCCTGGACATCTGCTCTGGGTTCAGCACGCAGCAGTGGGTGACAGACAGTTCTTTCTGATCAATGGTCTGAAGAACAGAGCTCTCTGGGACAAGGAATATAATTCACACTGTGGGGCAGCTAAACCATGGCTGTGGTGGCAAAAATGCTCCCATCATGTCTAGCTAAGTGTTGGCATCAGCATTGACCTTCCACAAACAAGAACAAGAGAGTAGGTGAAGCCTTTACGCTTTGAATGTCACTCTCCGTATCCCATGGTTCATGCCATGACACATGAACTGGCAAAATGTCCTCTCCCCCACACTGGATATAGATCTGAGGGCTCATTCTAGTCTATCTCCAATGGTCCAATTGAAGCCGGATCCCACAATACAACAGGGATCCTGTAAGCCAGTCTTAGCATTACTTCTCTGATCAAATTCCAAACCCAATGAAGCATTTAGTGTGGACCAGACTCAGGAAGAAACAGTCTCTGCCCCAGTTTTCATTGTGAGCCAGCATTCTGTCCACCATGTATGCAGCCCGATGGCTGTCATGTCCCTCCAGCTGTTTCTATGGTCCCTTCCAGGCCTGCGCAGGTCCTGACAATCATGTATAGACATTCTGACCCATTACTACTCATGGCCCTGTGTTTCTCAGATATCAGGATGAGCAGGGTGGGGAAGGGTGAGAGACTCAGAGTACAGCAAAGGTGAAAAACAACCAGTCTCTCCCCATCCAGACAAAGCAAAAAGCTGCACATGTATCCGCCACTGTCAGCTAGCCTAAGACCCTGGGGGAAACCTTACAGGAGAATAATTTCTCTACTCACCTGTACTCATAACACTATCCACTCTCTTTTTTCTCTCGTGCACTATGAAAGTACTAGGAACATTTGTGGTTGATCTTCTCCTCTTCACTCTGCAGACTGAAGTTCAACGAGAGCCACATCTCCGACACCTGTGACCATGCCAGGGTGCCAGGTCACATGCTTAATGAGGATCAGTCCCTGTTTATTTTCAGGGTCACCAAGGCTCTTAGTGACTATTCTTTTATAGTAAAACACCATGAACAAGGCAACTTAGAAGGGAATATTTCTTGGGCTTGTGGTTCCAGAGGGTTAGGAGTCACAGTAGTGGGGACAGTTTGGTGGCAGGTGACAGACATGACAGGTAGAACTAGGAGCTGAGAGTTTGAGGACTGAGGGCTCACATCTTGAACTACAGGCACTTCCTTCAAGAAGGTCACACTTTCTAAACCTACCCAAACAGACCATGAACTGACTACCAAACATTCAAATGCCCATGTCTAGAGGACATCTCATTCAGATCACAATGAGACTCACTTTACCCTTAGCAAACTCATGGCACAAGGTGGAAGGAAGAACTGGACAGACACCTCTCTTTCCATGTGCAGCATCTAGGCTGTCCTCCAGAGTCAGCAGTAGCCGTACCCTTCCAAGCTTCCTATCATGGTGGCCCTCAGAGTGTTGTGGTCCCTTGTTCTTTTCACATCAATTGAGCTGCACTTAGTTGGACTCTGAGCTACTACAATGAATGCACAGACTAATTTTGACCAGAGAGGGAAATAAGAATTATTATAACTAATATATACCATAGTTATATATAGGCATGCCAACTCTTACGTGAATTACTAACATGATTACTTTTCTATTGCTGTGATAAAACACCACGAATAAGGCAACGTAACAAAGAAAGCATTTAATTTGGGGTTTTCCGTTTCAGAGTGTTAAAGAGTCTATGATGGCAGAATAAAGGCATGGTGGCAGGAACCCAATGAGTGCTTACATCTTGATCCACAAGTTGGAGAGAGGGATGGAGAGAGGAAGGGAAGGGAGGGATGGAGGAAGGGAAAGAGAGAGAGAGGGAATGAGAGAGAGAGCTACTCATATCATGAGTCTTTGAAACCTCAAAGTCCACCTCCTCCCTCAAGGCCACACCTCCTAATCCTTCCCAAACAGTTCTACCAATGGGGAACCAAGTATTCAAACCTATAAGCCTATAGGACCATTCTCATTAAACTAAAATTACATTCTGTAATCCATGCAACAACCTGAGGTAGGTACCGTTTTTTATCTTGTTTTACAGTTCAGGAAACTGATGTGAAGTAGGCGTCTTGGATGCATACAGATCTCACCTAAGCACAGAACCCCTACAGCTAGCTGTCTAGGTTACACACTCAAGAACACTAGCCTGGTCTTATCTGTGGAGGAGGTACAATGCTGGAGAGGCAAGGCAACTGTGGTTGAGGCCTGATTTGAAAGCAATGGAATCCAGATGTCTTAGTGTGAAAGCCTGTAGTCTGGAGTGGGAAGGGAGGGCCATTGAGGAATGGATTCTCTCTTTCCTACCACATGGTTAAAAGGAAACAAAGTAAATGGAGAGGTTCTGCCACTCTAGCTCTTCTTTTACAAAGTGGCATCCTGTAGTAAGCGAGAGCTTGCAGCAAGTACAACTTACTGTGTCCCCCACTGATGGCACTGCAGAGGAAATGCTTCCATTTGCCATGCCTGGCTCAACGCCCAGGATTCTGGAGCAGGCTCAGGAAGGGGCACCAGCAAAGAGATCTAACACTCAAAGAAAGACAGGAAGAAAGAGGTACAAATGGGTGACCAATGAGGACCAGGAGACAGACTCTGCTTAGCTCATAATGAGTATCCCTCCCTCGATATGCTTGGGTTGGGCTTTATAGTTTGGAATAAGACACTGGTATTCTGGGAAGCTGGGCCTGATGAGAGAAAATGCCAGTTTATCATGTGGTCTGAATCTGAATTGTTCTCACAAGCTCATATTTTTAAGGCTGTTCCCCAGCTGCTGGCACTATTTTGGGGGGTGGGTCATGGAAACTTTAGGTGGGGCCTGGATTGGAGAAGTAGATGCTGTGGGTGGTCTGTGGGAGGTTCTAGGCTGGCTTCCACTTATAGTCATTCTCTGCTTCCTTGCCCACTATAATTTGAAAAGTCTCTATCGTATGCTCTTGGGACCAAGAACTCTGATGTTTTCCCCACTATGATGAGCTGGGAGCCTCTGACACTGTGAGCCAAGATTAAAGGGCTGAACATTGCAGAAAACCTATGCTGTGCCATCTTTCACAGTAACATGTGATGTGTGATACAGTGGGTTTCTTTAAAAAAAAATTGTACAATGTATTTTAATCATATTCTTTCTCCTTTCCAACTCCTCCCCAGAACCTCCCCACTTGCCTACCCACCCAATTTCATGTTGATTAAAAAAAAAATTAAAAGAAGCAGGGCAGGAGTGGTGCACACATTTAATCCCAGAGCTTGGGAGGCAGAGGCAAGCAGAGCTCTGTGATTTTGAGATCAGCCTAGTCTACAGAGTGAATTCCAGGACAGCCAAGGCTATACAGAGAAACCCTGTCTTGAGAAAAAAAGAAAGATAGATAGAAAGAAAGAAGGAAGGAAGGAAGGAAGAAAGGAAGGAAGGGAGGGAGGGAGAGAAAAGTAAATAACAACAAAATCCAAATATGGTATAAGACAACAACAAAAAAACAAAAATATCACACACCCACAAAAAATGGATTTTGTTTTGTGTTGGCCAACTACTCCTGGGCGTGGGGCCTGCCCTGGAGTACAGTTGATACACCTGGTAACACTCCATTTGAGAAAACTTATTTTTCTTTTCCCAGTGAGTATCAGTTGTAAATAGCTTCTTGGTTAGGCATGAGACCCCTTGTCCACTTCCCGTCTCACTGCTGGGACCTCATTTGGCTTGAGCTTGTGCAGGGCCTCTACTTCCTGCCACCATTTCTGCAAGTCTGAATGTGTGTCAGTCCTGTTGGGTCTGGAAGACACTGTTTCCTCAGAGTCATCTGCCACTTCTGGCTCTCACAGTCTTTCCACCTCCTCTTCCACATAGATCCCTGAGCCTTGGTGGGAGGGGTTTACTGAATACACTCTATTTAGGGCTGAATGCTTCCAAGTCACTCTCTGAATATTGTCCAGTTGCTTGTTAGTGTTCCACAGAACCCTGTGAGTTGTGTAAAAGTAGACTTAAGCAAGTGTAGTGTTTTATTTCTGCATTACAACTTCTGTCATTCTCCTAATAGTGACTTTGTGAGGCTTGTTCTAAGCTGGGTATGGTGCTAGGGGCCAGGGATCCAGTAGCTAGAGGCAGGGCACAGAACCTCTCCCCTTAACTTACAATCTAGTACAGTGGTTCTCACGCTGTGGATCTCGACCCCTTTGGGGGGGTCACATATCAGATATTCTGAATATCAGATATTTGTATTACGATTCATGTGGGAGGATAAAGGCATGTGGTCACATTAAATTATTAACTGGGATGTTGTAAAGACAAGACAATTATTACTATAAGAACTATATTAATGGAACTTGACTTTTAGTAAGGCAAGAAAAGATTTCCCCCAAGCGATCGTAACTGGCATGACCCTAGAGAACAGCTCAGGAATGGAAGGTTGGCAGCTGTGTGTAAGTATGTGGTCCACTGTGGGGAGAGTGGTACATTACACAGAAGAACACTGTGTGAAACTTCTTGTCCAACCTAGCCTATGTGATTCCCAAGGACCAGTGAAAATAAAACTGTAAATCTCCGTGTTTTAAAATACATAGAGTTAAAGATGGCGGCAACAGGGTCCTGAAGCAAGCACAGGGACCATCGAAGCACAGGTCTTGCACAGTTGCCTAGGTTACATACCCATTAAGCCGAACCTGGCCTTCTCAATGGAAGGAAGTACCCTGGAGCGTGGACCAGTGTGACGGAAGCAGTGAGCTCCAGGAGTGCTACGAATAGGAGTCAATATCAGGTTTACTCAAGGATTGCATTGATGCCTACATGTATGACCTTATGAAATAATGCATGGCATTTATACTACCTCAATAACATAGGTAATTTCACTTGAATTTCTTTATATTGCATTCATCATCCTAAATTTGACAGCTCCAGTTCTCTTGCCCACAGCACCATTAATGATTGCTGGCAAATAAAATTTGCACATAAGTTAAGGTGGGAAATGTGATACCTTTTAACAGATATCGTGAATGCTCTTCTCAAGAATTGACATAGTGGGGCTGGAGAGATGATGGCTCAGTGGTTAAGAGCACTGACTGCTCTTCCAGAGGTTCTGAGTTCAGTTCCCCAGAAACCACATGGTAGATCACAGTCATCTATAATGTGACCTCTTCTGGTGTGTCTGAAGACACCTACAGTGTAGTCATATAAAATAAATAAATAAATAAATAAATAAATAAATAAGTCTTTAAAAAAAAAAAAACAAAGAATTGACATAGCCTTCCTTTACTATAGACGCAGATCCTGTGCTAAAACCTCAGTTAAAGTTACCATAGCTATGAAGAGTCACCACGACCATGGTGGTGCTCATTAAATAAAGCATTTAAGGTCAGGGGCTTGCTTACAATGTCAGAAAGTCAGTCTGTTATCATCATGGCATTGGAGTAGTAGTAGCTGAGAGCTTTACATCCTGATCTGAGGGCAGCAGGAAGGGGGTCAGGAGGAGATGGACAGTCAGACAGACAGATGGGCAGGCAGGCAGACACGCAGGCACGTGCACATACACAATACGCACAAAGAGAGAGACAGAGACACACACACAGAGGGAGAGAGAGAGACAGAGAGACAGAGAGAGAGACACACACACAGAGAGAGAGAGAGAGAGAGAGAGAGAGAGAGAGAGAGAGAGAGAGAGAGAGAGAGACTTGGCCTGGTGTAGACTTTTGAAACCTGAAAGCCCATCCTCAGTGAGACATGTCTACCAACAAGGCCATATCCCTAATCCTTCCCAAGCAGGTATACCAACTGGGGATCAAGCATTCAAACATATGTATAGAGAGATCATCTTGTATATTGTATGGGTGCCTCACATGTTGATTAAAAAGCTAATGGCTTAGGAAAAAAAGGGGGAGGGGAGAAGATGAGACATCAGGAGGAAAAGAATTCTGTGAGAGGAAGCAAGGATGGAAGCCGGGAAATAGCTGAGATAGACACATAGACACATGGTACCTGAGCTCAGGTAACCAGCTACATGACAAAATTTAGGTTGAAATAAATGGATATCTTTAGTTATGATCTAGTCAGAGTAGAGCCTAGCTATATGACCAAGGTCATTGTAAAGATAATTTGAGTCTGAGTCTTGTTTCTAGGAACATGAGGCTTGAAGACAAAACCGACACACACTCACACACACACACACACACACACACACACACACACACACTGGCCCCCCAGGCTCAGGAACCATAAAACTTGTCTTTGCATCTTCTGCCCAACTATTGGCCATTAGCATCTTTATTCACCAATTAGAAATAACTTGGGAGTAAGGTCATATAGTATCACCTGGGTCAATGTGTGGACTCTCTTGTCTCTGGGACAACCAGGTCTTGAGAAACAAATATTAATATTAAAAGCAACATCAAGCCAACCCACTACACATATGAGCCTCTGGGGGCCAATCTCATTCAAAGCATCATTTGCTGAGGATTCTGTCTCCAGAATGTATTTATCCTGCAGGAAAATTGATTATGCAAAGACATGTCAAATTGTGAGCTTCTCTGTGTGTGTTTATGTGTTTAAAAGATTTTTCTCTATCCTCACCACTCCAAGACCCTGGTGATCTTCATTTGACTTTGTTCCTAAGCATTCAACTTTTCTGGATTCTACAAAAAAAAAAAAAAAAAAAAAAAAAGTGAGATTATACATTACTTGTTCTGGCTTTATTCACTTAGCATAATGTCTCCAGGTTCATCCATTATCTTAGTTAGGGTGTTATTGCTGGTTTTATTGTTTTTTTATTGTTTTATTGAGACACCATGACTACGGCAGCTCTTATAAAGGAAAACATTTAATTGGTGCTGGCTTACAGTTTCAGAGATTCAGTCCATTATCATCATGGCAGGAAGCATGGCAGCAGGTAGCAGACATGGTACTTAAGAAGGAGCTGAGTTCTACATCTTGATCCACACAGAAGACTATGTGCTACACTGGGCATAGCTTGAGCATAGTAGATCTTAAAACCCATCCTCAGAGTGACACACTTCCCCCAACAGGGCTACACCTCCTAATAGTACTCTTCTGAAGGGCGAGGTTTTGATGTTTCAATGGGGATCTGCGTGGAAATACTGAAGATCCTGTTCCTCAGTTGGTTCTTGATCTAGCAATAAAGATGGTAGCAGCAAATGAACTGGGCAGAATAGGCAGGACCTCGAGTTTTCCCGCAGGCAGGCTAGCAGACACAGGAGAAGATGTTAGCCATGCTTCAGAGGGAGAAAGAGCCACTAGCCATTCATGATCTAGGGCAGAGTGGCCATTGGCCATTTCCCTAACTGGGCTTGGTGTAGCAGGCAGGAGATTAGAAACATAAGCTGAGGGAAGAATCAGAGTTGTTGATCTGGGCATGAAAAAGAAGGGCACAACAGCTGAGGAACAATGCTTAGAAGAGCCAGCCATTGAGCTAAAGCATATCAAAAATAAGCTAATGTGTGTGTCTTCCATCTGAGGATCCAAGGGAACCTGGGTAGGGCTGCACAGTCTGCCTGGAGCTTAAATCAGGGTAGTAGGAACTACAGGCTATACCCAAGCATTCAGACACATGAGTCTATGGGGCCATTCCTATTCAAACTGCCACATCCATATTATCACAAATGATAAAAGCTTTTCTTTTTAAGGATCATTTATTGAAGGCTATTTGGATGGTTCCATGTCTTTTGAAAGTGTGAATTGCTATGAACATAGGAACACAAATTTCTCTTTGAGATGTGACTATAATTTCCTCTGCAAACATTCACAGAAGTGAGATTATTGGGCCATCTAGTAGTTCTATCCTTAAATTTTTTGAAGAATCCCCATACTGTTCAGATTTTCATGGATAAATCAAAAAAGCGAAATCAGGCATACATAAATCATTCAAGTGGTGTTCTAGCATCTTCTAACAGTTACTGATACCCGAAATAATTGGAGGAATGGCTTTATTTTAAATGATGGTTTTGGTCTAAGGTCAGTTGACTCCACAGTTGCTGTGGGCCAGTGACAGGGTAAAGCATCATCAACTGACAGACCTAATGGAGTATAGATGCTCATGGAGGCCAGGAAGCTGGTAAGATACTTTATCTCTGCTGATCCTAAGACCTACCTTACTTTCTGCAAGAATAGTAGCAAGCACTGGCCCCACAAAGCAATGCAGGACAAAGAAGGCAAGGATATTTTGTATGCCAAGGGAAAGCTCTGTTATGACAGGAAACAGAGTGGCTATGGTAGGCAGGCAGACTAAGCCTATTCCCACAGAAGACAAACTATAAACAGGAGCGGGAGACTCGAGTGTGCTGAGCCCAGTTGCTGATCTGAGATAGCGCTGACTCTTCAGAGATGTGAGCATTGTGGACTGGGAGGGAGGCAGTAAGAACAGAAAGGGCCAAGAGGCCCAGTTCTAAGCTGATTTTGTCAAACACAACACAATCATGAGCTTTTATTTAAAACAAAATAAACAAACACCAAGTATAAGCTTCAAGAATATGCCTCAGCGACCTGCTTCTTTCAGCTCCGCCGCACTTCTAGAAATTTCTACTTCATAATAATGTCATTAGATTATGAATCCATCAATAGATTAGTCCATTCATTAGTTTGGCTCAGCATTCTCATGATCGCTCAGTCACCTATTCTGCAACAGGAAGTCAAGCCTTTAACACCTGAGCCTTGGGGAGACACTTCCTATTTGTAACAGGAAGGAAAACCTGGACCTACAAGCAGGTACAGAAAAGCTGTCTTCTCAGCTGCGAGTTCTGACTTCACACCTTCCTAGTAAAACAGGCATGTGGAGTTGCTGGAAAGAGGCATATCAGCCTTTAAACTTGAAAGAATATGGGAAATTCATCATTTCTAGTGTTCTCTGTAACCATTCAGGTTTTTCAGTGTTCCCCAGGCTCCTGAATAATTACCAAGATTAATTATCAATAAATGTCTAGGTCTTAAGCTAGGCTTGTTCCCCACCTAGCTTGTAACTTAATTAATCTATGCATACTATTCTATGTCTGCCAGGTAGCTGGTTAACTCTCCTCACTTTCATTCTAATCCTGCCTCAGTTTATTGGCCATCAGATTTTTATTGACAGGTGATGCTTTTACACAGTGCACAAGAGAGTATCCCTACAGTTTCTTGAGTTCAAATATTGGCATTTTTACATAGTACAAACATGAGTGGCTTTACTTGTTTATTAAGAACTCAGAAATCCACCTGCCTGCCTCTACCTCTCAAGTGCTGGGATTAAAGGTGTGTGCCACCACCGCCAGGCTTAAGTAAACACTTTAAAAACAAATTACTTGTTTATCAAGTTAAAAAAAAAGTGAGTTATTTGCTTATTTAAAAAAAAAAACCATGAACTTTAAGTGGGACTGGGGAAATGGTGGTAGTTAAAGACAGTTGCTGCCATGCCAGAGGGTTCAGGTCTGATTCACACAGATGATGCCTCACAACCATGTATAGTGTCAGGCCCAGGGGATCCAATGCTCTCTTTTGGCACTCATACACATAAAATTAAATTTTAATATAAACTTATGCCTTAAAATAATTTTTTTGTTGCTTTGTTTTTTGAGACAGGGTTTTTCTGTATAGTCCTGGCTGTCCTGGAACTCGCTCTATAGACCAGGCTGGCTTCAACCTCAGAAATCTGTCTGCCTCTGCCTCCCAAGTGCTGGGATAAAAGGCATGCACCACCACTGTCCAGCACTTTAAAATAATTTAAACTATAGCCAATATGATCTGGTTAAACTTTCTAGAATTTCTGCACTTATAGACTATTTCTATACTTTTCACACATGTGGATTATACTATCCTCAAATTTTTTTCTGTGTTTGGCAATACTCTTAAAATACTGTTTGCCCTTGATATCCAGGGGTGATGAGTCCCAGACTCCCTGTGGCTATAAACTCTGAAAAGTTTCAATTCCATTCACAAAACCAGGCATAACGGGCCTATAGAACTTTTATGCAGCCTCCCATATCTTTTGAACCATTTGTACTGCAAACTGTAGGTAGATAAATAGCTGTTATTTTATGTTGTTTAGAAAATAATTCACGATCAGAGGATCAGAGGATACATCTCTCCCAACATCAAGATTAACTCGGACCAGCAGGACTCAGGCACACAAGAACTCCGCCAGCCCAGTGGCACAGGTTCCTTCCAGTCTGTCTGGACTGGTGCCCTGAGCATACCTTGGGTCAAATTTTGCAGCCAGTCCCACAACACCCAGAGGAAGCTCCACTCCTGGGGGCTCTAACTGGCCCAGGATCACAGGATCACAGAGACAGCTTGACTCTGAGGAGTTCTAACACAATCAGGATCACAGGAAGGTCAGGCAACACTAGAGATAACCAGATGGTGGGGATGGGGGTAGGGGGTGAGGGGTGGGGGAGGACAAGCATAAGAACATAAGCAACAGAAATCAAGGTTTTTGGCATCATCAGAACCCAATTCTCCCACCATAGCAAGTCCTGGACACACCATCACACTGGAAAAGCAAGATTCAGATATAAAATCACTTCTCACGATGATGATACAGGACTTTAAGCAGGACATAAGTAACTCCCTCAAAGAAATACAAGAGAACACAGGTAAACAGCTAGAAGCCCTTAAAGAGGAAACAAAAATCCCTTACAGAACTACAGGAAAACACAATCAAAACGGTGAAGGAAATGAACACAACCATCCAGAATCTAAAAGTGGAAATAGAAACAATAAGGAAATCACAAAGGGAGAGAACCTTGGAATTAGAAAAACTAGAAAAGAGATCAGGAGTCATGAACGCAAGCATCACCAACAGAATACAAGAGACAGAAGAGAGAATCTCAGGGCAGAAGACACCACAGAAAAAACATTGACATAACAATCAAAGAAACTGCAAAAAGCAAAAAGCTCCTAGCCAAAAACATCCAGGAAATCCAGGACACAATGAGAAGACCAAACCTAAGGATAATAGGTATAGAAGAGAGTGAAGATTTCCAACTTAAAGGGCCAATAAATATCTTCACCAAATTATAGAAGAAAACTTCCCTAACCTAAAGAAAGGGATGCCCATGAACATACAGGAAGCCTACAGAACTCCAAATAGACTGGACCAGAAAAGAAATTCCTCCTGTCACATAATAATAAAAACACCAGATGCATTAAACAAAGAATTTTAAAAGCAGTAAGGGAAAAAGGTCAAGTAACATATAAAGGTAGGTCTATCAGAATTACACCAGATTTCTCACCAGAGACTATGAAAGCTAGAAGATCCTGGGCAGATGTCATACAGACCCTAAGAGAACACAAATGCCAGCCCAGGCTACTATACCCAGCAACACTCTCAATTACCATAGATGGAGAAAACAAGATATTCCATGACAAAACAAAATTTACACAATATCTTTCCATAAATCCAGCCCTACAAAGGATAATAGATGGAAAACACCAACAGGAAGAGCAAAACTACATCCTAGAAGAAGCAAGAAAGTAATCTTTCAACAAACCCACACAAACATAATCCCACCTCTAACAACAATTACTTTTTCTTAATATCCCTTAATATGAAAATTAATATTACCAACTTATCCTAATCGATTGAAATACAAAAATATGAGAAATTAGAAATTTGTTGGCTGTCATCCAGTGGTCTCTCTAATTTGATAATTGGAGAAATAGGTCTAATATTGTACAATCCATATACACGTTCTGCTTGTTTGTACCTGACAGTGTCTTGCTGTGTACCACATAAGGGTCTTGAAATCATGCTTCTCCTATCTCAGTCTCTCTATTAGTAGGATTGTTTATTTGATCTTTTTACACTATACTATGGTTTTCAGAACAGCTTACATATTTCAAATGTATTTATACAGCCAAAAGAAATGTAGACAATTAACTTGGGAGATAGATTGTAAGAGAACAACAAAGAGTGAGACTGAATGCTTTGCTTGATGTTTGTAACTCTTGTATCAAGTTTGAAGGAGAGGACTTTATAAGTTACTCTTTCTCTGAGATGAAAGCTTTTCAAAATTATCACAGCTAATGAACCAGATTCTTACCCTTACCTGATGTCTGTGCCACCCTCCAAGCAGAGCCATTGTTCATTGAAACAGTTGGTGAATGACTTCATGGATAGACCATCTTAATACACACACCATTTGTTAAATGAATGTAACCTGTTCTCGGTGGGCTGAGAATGAAGACAATCACTCAAGTCAAATAGCTTTGACCACAGCAGGAAGTCTGTATCCAAAAATCGTGCCTACAATTCATTCCTTGGTGCAGCAGAACTGTCAACTCTCAGCTTAGCTACAATGGAGGTGAAATCCTTTGGTGATGTGAGCATCATTGAAGTATAGCCTTATTACAATGAAATCCAATGTCTAAAAATTGTTATTTTGGGCTTGTACCACAGTAAGAGCCAAGATTTTAAGCTCTACTAAAAACAAAACAAACAAACAGACTTTATCTATGTATGTTCATTTAAAAAGTACTAGTAGTGATGTATTATTTTGAAATATACAGTTAATATGTTTGGAGTTATTTAAAATTTATATTGAGAAAAATGTATTTTTAGTATTGCTGTAGACAAGCATCTACATAAGACTGCTCAATTGATTGTTGTTTTATGCCAAACAATTTTTATAATACTCATTTTTATTGTTACAATATTTTATAAATTTTAAAGAATATGACAAAAAAAAAAGCAGAAAAAAAAGAGTAGAAATGTAGGAGGAACTTAGCCAAGTAGGCCCAGCCACAATGATGGCATATGTAGCTATGTACTGCCAATATTTCCTCCCTGAGTCAACCTAGAATCTGCCCCTGATTCTGGATCAGGCATTGGAGAAAAGACAGAATCATTTCTGGCTACTTGAGAGCCAATGAGATGCTGGGAGGAGGGTATAAAGATTTGCCAGCTCCTGTAATAAAGGAGTCTGCTTTGTCCACCTACCCGACTCCCAGAGTCTATGTCATTGACTCTGCACCTTCTTGCCCCCACCTCCAAAGGCCTTGGTCAGGGTTGCCAACACCTACAGTCAGGATGGATTTTATGAGAAAAGAAATATGCTTTCAATAAAAGAAAACATGGAAAAATTAAATTTAATATGGATAGAATTACTTGCAAAACAGGTAAGATAGGAAAACACATTAAATAAAAATTGACATTCATAAAAAAGAAAAAAAGAAAATAATTCACGACGAGTACAGATGCAGTTTTTTTTTTTCCTTTTAGGTATTTTCAATGTGAAACTAGCGAATCCAGGGATGGGAATGTGTGAAGATAAAGGGTTGATTGTATTAGCAATCAATATAAAAGCTTGGTTATATAGAATATAAATCTATATATAAAGTATATACACATATATATACATATATACATATATACATATATTATAGAAGCTTCCCAGAACATAAATCCATATAACTGTGTCTTACTGGGACAGCCCTATTAACAAGTACATATATGTTTTCTATTTGGGCTTAAAATGCTTTGATAAATATCTCTGCTAACTTGTCCAAATCTGAACGGAGGATTTGTTCTTTGAAGCTCTTGATCCCGAGGCTATGGTTACTTTCAAATTTGATATAACCAAATGAGTTATATGAGTTATTTATCATTGTAAATAGATAAAACTTTCTCAAAGAGTTAAATGGAATGTGGGCTTCCAATCTAATATATAGAAAGAAGGCTCTCAATGATTTTCCTTTTCCTGTAAGGAGAAAGACAACAGCCTGGACTGGCCAGATGGCTCAGCTGATAAGGACCCTGGCAGCCATAGTCTGTTTGATCCCCATCGTGGTGGAAGAAGAGAATAGACTCCTACAAGTTGTTCTCTGACCCCAATGTTAGCATCCAAAGCTTGTGGCGACTCATGGGCGGGTCTCAGAGACCTGTTGCCAGAGCAACAGCCACCATATTCCCAGAATCCATTGGGATCACCTCCTACCTTTACGTAGCCATACGTCACCAGTCATATAAATATGAGGAACATTTCTCTCTCTCTCTCTCTCTCTCTCTCTCTCTCTCTCTCTCTCTCTCTCTCCCCCCCTCTCTCTCTCTGTCTCTCTCTCTCCCCTTCTCTCTCTTTCCGCGCTACTGCCTCCTCTCTCTCTCTCTCTCATTAAACCTCTTCCATGTGGAACTGTTTGGGCCTAGCGTGTGATGCTTTCTGACACGGTCGCCGCCGAGCCCATCACCAACACAAGTGCTGTATGCATGTTCACACTCACAACTTGTGTGTGTGTGTGTGTGTGTGTGTCTTGGGGTTTCTGTTGCTGTGATAAAATACTATGATAAGCAACTTGGTGAGGAAAGTTTTTTTTGCTTATGCTCTCATGTCACAGACTCCATCATGGAAGGAAGTCAGGGCAGAAACTCAGGGCAGGAACCTGAAGGCACGAACTGCTACAGAGCTCATGGAGGAACACTGCTTACTGATTTGTTCCCCAGGGCTTGATTAGCCTGCTTTCTTTCAGCAACAGGGGTCACCAGCACAGACATGGGCTGGGTAACAGAGCTGGGCCTCCACACACCTTTAATAATCAGGAAAATACACCACAGGGATGTCTGAAAGCCAATCTGGTGGGGGTAGTTTTTTCCTAAATGAGGTCCCCTACTTCCAACATGACTCTAGCTAGCCTTTGTCAAGTAGACAGCAGTAACACACACACACACACACACACACACACACAAACACACACAAACAAGAATATTTCCACGCCTGACTATACATTGACACACACAAACTCTGTTTTAAACTCTGTATTACCACTTAAATACTATTATCGGCTGTTAACTTACAAATTCTCTTGGGCAGCAAAAAACAAACAAACAAACTTTTTTTCCAGTGCTGGGGAGTAAACGCAAGGGCTCACACATATTCGTCATTCTTTCTACCACCCCCAGGCCCAGAAGTCACACATTTGACAGTAAATTTAAATATCAACTTCCTGACCACCCCAGGCCCAGAAGACACAGTGACAGTAAATTTAAATATCAACTTCCTGGGATAATAGAATCGATTTTATTTGTCTAGAAGACACATCCTTATTATAAACAAATGTATTAAACTAAATCTTCAAGTCTCCTCTTCTTGTGAAAGTCTCACTGATCAATTTAAATCATTCATTTATTAATAAAACCCATACAGATCCAACTGTGGACAAACTACTCTCAACTAAAGATGTTATAATCGGTCTTCTCTTTTAATTTAAGGAAACCTGTTGCGCCCTCAAACCTCTTGAGGCATTTTTAAACGATCCAGAACTGGGTCATCTCAGGTGGAGGCCCCAAGCGTCCAGGCACAGAAGCCCAGGCCAGATCACAGCTTCGGAGAAATTCCATGCAGGAGGCAGGATCTCCCAGCCTGGGGGCAGGAAGCCATTGCTCGGCCTGGGCTGGCTTGTGTGTGTGGCACTCGCGATAGTCACCTCCCAAGCACCCTGACTCCCCAGCAGCCCCGTCGTGGGCCCAGGATCCCAGACGGGTGGCTCACGTCAGCTACTGGGGATTCGCCGTCCTCCCGCTCGAGGCAAGCAAGCCCGGCCTGAGGCTCAGCCCCCCTCGGCGCCGCGCCCCTCGATCGGCTCAGCGGAGGCGGCGACCAGGCCGCGACCCGGCAGCCGCCGCTCCAGCCAGGGCCCCGCACTCGGAGCCGCGGGCGGCGCGGTCGGGGCGGAGACCCGGGCGGGCGGGCGAGGAGGCCGGACTGCGGCCGAGGCCCCAGGCGCGCTTCCGCCGCGCACGCCACGGTCCATGGGAGGCTTGGCCGGCGGGGGCGGGGGCCGCGCAGCCGGGGACTTTCAGGAACTGCAGGCGCGAGCGGCGGCGGGAGTCGCCGAGCCGCGGGGGCCGGAGCGCCGAGAGCAGGGCTGAGGCGGAGCCGCCGCGCCGGGCCGCAGCCGCCGAACCGCAGCCGGAGCCGTTCTCCCTGCCCGCCCGCCCGCTTAGGGCCGAAGCTCCGCAGCGCGGGAGACCAGCCGGCCCGCAGGGGCCGGGGAACCGCCCGCCATGGCCACCAAGGTGAGGGGCGCGCGCGGCGCAGGCCGGACCGACCGGGCGTTCGGCTCCGCGGCGCCGCAGCGAGGCCGGAGAGTCCCGGCGCGTCGCTCGCGAGTTCCCCTGACCCCCTCACCCCGCGACCTCGGGCACCGGAGCGGCGTCACGCCGAGCGCTGGGATCCGCTCCCTCAGGGCGGCGGCGGCTCCGCAAAGTTTGCACCTGAGCGGAGACGGGCGCCCCGGGACGCGGAGTTCCCGCAGCCCCGGAGCCGCGGGGCCACCCGGACGCTGCCGCTCCGCACGGAGCCTTTCGCCTGCCTCCCTCCTCTGGACGGCAGCCCCGGCGCGCGAGGGGGGCCGAGCCGAGCCTAGCTGAGCCGGGCGGGGAGGACGCTGCAGCCTCCGGGAGTCACGCTCCCTCCGCGCCCACTGCCTTCCCGGCTCTCCTTTTTTTTTTTTTTTTTTTTTTCCTTTTGTTTTTGGCTGGCTTTTTCGGTTTGAATGGGACGTTTTCGGAGCGAATAAAGTATCAAGAGGGAAATGACTGTGCTTTTAGATTACGTGTTTGCCGGCAGAAAAAAAAAAAAAGAGAGAGAGAGAAAGAAAGAAAACATAAAAGGCCCAGGCCCCAACTGCTTAGTGTAACTTTGGCTCCTGCTTGGTAAATGGCCGGGAGTCTGGCTTTGCTTATTTTTTTGTTAGTTTGTGAAATTAGCAGTCCATTTTTGCTGTCTGAGTCTGCAAAAAAACCAAAACAACAACAAAAAATTTAGTTTCTCGGGTTCCCTTTTCTTGTGAGGTCTCAGTAGTAACTTGGGAATGAAATAGCCACCGGGAAAAGCCTGAGCCTTGGTAGTGAGGACCTGGGGTGGAAGCACCTTAGGTGAACCTCTCTGAGAGACCTGTGATGTGTGGGTAGCAAATTGACTGGTACTCGAGCTTTGGTTATGTCAACTTTACAAACTGCGTGTCTTTTCCATATTTATTTTTGACGTATCTAAGCTACTTCTGGTTTGATGAAAACTTATTTTTTTTAAGATGGGCGTTTATAGAAGGTGTAGAAAAGTGTTAAGGAATTTGGAAGATCTGAAGTGTCTGATTTCATTTAGCCTGTTGAAGCTGGAGCCCAGATAAATTCAGTGCCCTGACTCTATCTAGGTGTAGTGTTTATATGTAAATGAAGCTTCCTCAGAAATAATTGCCTTGTCAGTAGTCTTTCTGAGCAGTTGTTGCTTGGTTTTACTAGATATGAAACAACTACCTACCTTTTCAATATACTTATTTTGTGACAGACTTTGTTGGGGATAAAACCTAATTCAAGCAAAAGATTTCTGAGGTTTGTGGCCAAGATGTTTCAGAAATTGAAAATCCAGTTACAGAGTTAGTCTTGCAACCTTGACAGTGTGGTCTGTGACGTAGACCCTATTCTGTAGAAGTCAGTTTGTAATATTTGTACTGATCTGAGGCGCCCATACCTACTTCGACTTAGAAGCTAATGCATGTCTCCAAGCATAGTACGAAGTTTTATTTGACCGAGAAGCCTTATGATTCTGGTGAAAAGACACAGCCGTCCCTGCACTGTATTGAGTTGCCTGTGACCTCACTGCACACCCGCCTCACGACCCATAGAAGCACTTCCTACTTTGTTATCTGCTTCTGAAGGCAAATTCCAGTTCTCCAGGCTGTTGGTGCCCTGCCCTTCTTAGTAATCACAGTTCCAAGAGGCGTGCATTCCCCCGCCCCCGCCCCCCCACCTCACCCCTACCCCCCCCGCCCCCCCCACCCCCCGTGGACCAGAGGACAGACCACTGCTGTCTGAAGTAAGGGGCTGTTTGGAAAAGCCTCATTAAAAGGAACACCTCTGCAGTTTTCTCCTTTCCTGTGCCCAGGTGGTTGGTGTGTCGGAGCAAAGCTTACTTTTTTTGAGTTGGTCCCTGAGAGTAAAGCGGTCACTTGCTAGCCTCTTCCCTTCCCCGCAGCTTCTCTCCTTGAACCCTGTAGGCGGTCAGGTGTACTTAGCAAGTGCTGATGATGGACTCAACGACATTTAAGCCCAAGGGGTGTCCAGGCTTTTGCTATCAGAGCTAAGTGTTGGGAAACGGGTGCATCACCTGGACATTTGAGGTCGGCTTGGGACGGGAGAATGGCTTTAAATCTCCCATAGACAGTTTTTGTCTAAGTCGTTCTTACAATGTTTTCTTGAATGTACACTTATCTCAAGTCACATGATTATTTTGAAAAATATTTATGTGTGTGGGTGTTTTGTCCTACGAAGAGGGCATTGGATCCCCTGGAACTGGAGTTAACTGCCCGTCGTTAGTAGCCATGTGGGTTCTGGGAACTGAATGCCTGCTGGTCCTCTGGAAGAGCAGCAGTGCCCCTAACCACTGGACCATCTCGCTAGCCCTGAATTCATGACTTTTAAGAGCTCTTGGTAGAGCCATAATAGAAAAAATAATCTTGTAGAACTTTAATTGGGCAGTTCTTCATTGCTAAAGACAATTAATCAGTAACTACATGCTTGAAAGGGATCATCTGGGTTTTGTTCCTAATCTTTCCTCAGTAGAAGGCTGAGCTCTGCTTCAGTTCGCACACTGCTTAGAGTCCAGTCATGTCTTATTTAGCAGACATGGTTACAGGCCTTAGGAGTGTTTCAGTCTTGACCTGTTAGATGTTTCTTAAGATTATGGCTCTGACGTAATCCTGAGGTGAATTTGAATAAATGAGTTTATCTAAAGGATCAGGCCTTGAGAGGTGTTTGTATATATAAAAATGAACATAAAATAATTCATGGCAGTCGATCTATATCTGTATGATTAGCTGTAAGCTCCATACCAGGATTAACGTTTGCTAATTGATTTGGAGGCTCCTTTTGCTATTATGTGGTCATTTTATAGCAGTAGTAAAGTTCTTGGAGTGCTAATCCCTCCCGTTCCAGCTTCTCCTTCCGTATAGAGTATCTGACATCTGAACCTGGCACTAGCTGACTCAAGGTTAGGTCAGGCTGGCTGACTAGTGGGGCCTTCACAGGGCCTTCACAGGGCCATAACGAAGGGGCGCATACTTGGCCTTTTTTTTTTTCTTAACCTGGATTCTGGAACTCAGGTCTCCATGCGTGTACGCTTTACGTCTGAGCTCCATCTCCTCAGTTCTTAACTTTAATTCCTAGGCAGCTTTAGATGGGAGCTTGTATACATATGTGTTATGCAGCTTTTTGGGTGACTTCGAGAAGTGTGGAATATTAGAAATCTGGGCAGCAAATAAGGCTCCGTGCTGAACTAGATTCATGAGCTTGATGCACACACTCAAGTTAAGACTTTTTTTTTTCTAGTTTTTTGGAGGATGGGATGGTTTTGTTTTTTGAGACAGGGTCTCACTGTGTAGTTCTCACTGGCCTGGCACTTGCTCTATAAACCAGGTTGACTGTTAACACCCGAATATCTCAGGCCTATGCTTCCGCACTGCTGGAAGTAAAGGCTTGTGCTACAACACCTAGCTGGGTTTACAATTTTAAAAACAGTATAGAGAGTGCTTTCCAATCACTTCTGTGTAACAGTATTTCATATGTCTTAAATATCTGTGTATGTGTAGTGAAAGAAAAATCCTGTAACAATAAAAGCACGAAATATTTTTAACAAAGGAGGAAGAGACTAGAAAGCATAACAGTTTGACAAAGATGGTTTTCCTATGTATTGCCTTTATATTGATCATCTGAAATTAAACAATAGCTTGGCTTTAACTGCTTAAAACTTGGTAGTTTTCAACAGGGTTTAGTGACGTGTACTTGGAATCCTAGTTCTAGGGAAGTAGAGACCGGGAGATCCAAGTTCAAGGCCAGTCTGGGCTCTGTCGAGACCCTGTGAAGCCAGCCCTGTAGGCGTGCGTGCGTGCGTGCGTGCGTTGCTGTTCCTTCTTCTCGGATTGCTGTCCTTTGAGCCTTCGCTGTGCTTGTGATGTCTTAGTCCAGAGCTCCATTTCCCAGAAGCCTCTCAGGCCATCCATCCCCTGCTTGCCAATTATGTGTGCTTCCCTGACTGCTGACCGCCTCCTTGAGGATGCTGTGGGCCCCTGGAGGCTGGAGTCGTGTGTTTGCTTACCTTTGTATCCCCAGCGACAGTTTGGAAGAACACCATACAGTATACGTACAGTATAATGTGTAATGACTCACACATTGTAGCTTTAAAGTTCATCTCCAACTGTAAGTTAACGACCATTTTGTAAAGTATGCATACACGATGCATAGGCATTAGCAATGCTTTGAAATATAATTGATCTGCTTATGATTACACGAAAAATTGTTAAAGTAGCTGGAAGCAGCACTACACTTTGAGACTCCAAAAGTTCTTGTTACCCTGTGGGTCGTCAGTGTTTGTGCATGGCTTCGAAAGGTTGAAGATTTTCCCTTTATCTTTTTGTTGATTTTTTTCTAATTCAATAGCATTGACCAGGAAGTCTGATTGACAACCAGTGCTATGGGTAAAAGTTTGTTGAAACTAAGCTTATGCTGTCAGGAAGCCTATGTTTCCTCAGTATGTTCTCTCTGTGCAGAAAGGGTGTATCAGTTCTCTGGATGTACACAGTCAGTGACTGTCTGTTAGGTTGACCTTGTTAAATGTGTTGTATGCATCTACATCCTTTCTGATTTGTTGTCTGTAGTTGGTGGAAATACTAAAATGGTGGGCTTTTGAAGAAGAAGAGATAGACAGGTTATAGGAGCCAGGGGACTGGGAGCCTACTGTGATTTCATGTCTTCTAGACTTACTCATGACATCTCTCAACAGTGTGGTTGCCTAAACAAAACCTGCATAATGACCTCACCTGTCAACATACCAATGGGGATGGAAATCTCATCCGCCCGCCCCACCCCCACCCGCAGAAAGAGCTCTGGCATTCTCTGGCTGCAGAGGGAGGGAGAATCCAGGACTGTCTAGGGACAAGACCCTTGATGAGTTATCCAGGCTCAAGTGGTCAGCTCTAAACACATGTTCATATGAGCAACAGTCAATGCACTGAGGTGTTGTGCGTACGTGTGTCTCTGTATGTGAGTCTCTGTGTGTGTTGTGAATGTTGTGTGTCTGTGTGTGTACGTCTCTGTGTGTTATATGTGAATGTGTGTGTGTCTTTGTGTGCTTCTGTGTGTGCGTCTGTGTGTCTGTGCCTCTGTGTGTGTCTATATGTGAATCTCTCTGTTGTGTGCGCATGCGTGTCTGTGCTCACATCAGTAATGGTGACAGTCACAGAGGATGAGGTTGAGTCTGTGACAGTGGCCGGGTTGTAGAAAGATGGGGGACAGATGAAAGTGTTATAAGTATAGCATGCCATGTGTGAAGTCCTAAAAAAAGAATTATAAAAGATTAACTTATATAAAACCAGAGAATAAATAAAAGGGTGGGCTCAGACAATTTCTCTAAGTTAATAATAGTATCTTTCAGGTGAGTTAAACTTTTTCATCTTCATGGAGTAGCCTCTATTACTAGTGATGCAAGGTTTTGTTTTTTGTTTTTTTCTATAAACTATTCATTCTAACCAGGTGGTATTAGCACGGGCCTCTAGTTTAGCACTTGGGAGACAGAGGCAGGCGGATTTCTGTGAGTTCGAGGCCAGCCTGGTCTACAGGGTTAGTTTAGGACAACAAAGGCTACACAAGGCTACTCTGTCTCCAAAAATCAAAACCAAACCAAAACCAAAACAACAACCCAATCCCCTATGTCTTCTTCCACTGTTATTCTGACTTCATTAGCTTTCATTGGTAAATATTAATTGAATTGTGTCTTGCCATCCAAACTGTCTCCTGATTATGTTTGCTGTAATTTACCAATTCCTGGCTACCATTTTACAGGCCAGTTGAAGATCAGTCAGTTCTCAGGACAGGGGTTGGGGGGGTGGGTTGAGGCCTATACCTGTCTCTCCTAGTCTCTAGGTTTTGGGGAGGTTTGTGTTACATGCCATGCCCCCCGCCCCCACCCCCAGCTCCCCATTGAAGAATGTTAGCCTATTAGTGTCTCTAAATTAAAGTCTGAAATCAGTCAATATCATACTCCTTTTCGGAATTTAAAAAAAAAAAACCTAAAGATGCATAACTGTAGTAATTTTCCAGTACAGTCAGTTATTACTTAGTATTAAATAAAATAGAGATTGGATGTTTTCACTGTATAAAGTTAATGATTATTTAGGTGTGATTCCTTTGTACCCTATCTTTGTATACTATATTTTCTTATATTTAAGTCCTCTTTGCCTCTGCCTTGGGAGTGCTGGGATTAAAGGTGAGCACCACCACACCCAGCTTCAGCCCTTTCTTGGGGTAGTTTTTCTGCTACTTAAAGTAAATTGGAATTCTTGTTAAAGAAGATTTGTTGTTTTTTTGGGAACTCTTTTAGAAACTGCACTTTCCCACGCTATACTGAGCTACTCTTTGCCCTGGAGGTCTACGCCTCTGTGTTAGCCCCAGGCAGCAGTCTTCCTGGCTCCCTGCACAGCTCTGGTTCACCTGCCTCTGAGCCACCTGTACCTTCCCAGCCATCTGCCCCCTGTGGCTAGTTGTCACAAATCCCCTTAACCCAGTAAATCAAAACTCTAGAAGCTTATAATTAAGCAGTCAGATTTATATATCAATAAATTCTCAATTCACAAGATGCCCATACAATGAGCTTAGAGCCAATTGATATTGATATAAATTGCCCACCTAGATAAGACAAATTGTCCTGTAATTATCCATCCCTTATATGATATTCATAGCTACCTGTGGCTATTTAACGCCACACAGAAAGTCTTTCTCTTCCTCTCCCTTCCTTCTCCCCTCTCCTCCTCCCCCAAACTTTTCAGCTCCACCTCCCCTTCCACTGCCCAATCACCGGCTCTAGCCTTTATTTTACCAGTTAAGGTGGGGAGAAGTTTCACAAGAAGTCCCCGCAGCCCCTCCGGGGAAAGCAGAATTAGCATCAAAATACAGCAATATCAAGACAGTCTACAACATGTTGTTGATAACTTGGGAGAAGTATTTTCCCTGTCCCTCAAAGGTGGCTCTCCAGGTGTGAGTTCTAGACTTCTCCGTGTCCCCGTTCCTCAGCTTCCAGGGTTCCTGCTGAGACGCCTCTAGCTGCAGTTGTTTTAGGTGCTCTGTGGCTCTCTACTTGTTCTGACCGTGTCTTCTGGGTCCTGAGCTCCATTGTCGTGTCAGTGTGGATTTGTGCGTGTAGCTTGGGGCTTTGGGGTGTCGTGGTCTGTGTTCTAATTTTAGAAGTTCTTTTTGGTTCAATTTAATTCTGCTTCCTTATTTTTTAATATCTGATTCATTACTCATTTTTTTCAAGTTTCTGATCTGTTGGTTTAATAACAGAAGTCAAACTCAGTGTCTTTCTGCCCATCCGTTTTCATGGTCTTGGTTTTCTTGCTATTTTAGTTTTTCCTTGGAACTTAATCTGAGTGAATTCTGGTTCTTACACTAAAATTGTGTTTCTCGGGCAGAACTTGTGTTTGTCCCAGTTACCCGGAGAGGCCTTTTCCTCCTAGTCACCCCCTCTTTATCTGCTTCCTTTTTGCTTGTTTTTCCAGCCATGCTAGACAGCATGGACTTGGGCCCCAGCTCTCAGGGGCATTCCCTCCTTCCTCTGATCCACAGCAAGCCTTTTCCTTGTTGTCCTCTTCTGTCTGTCTCTCTGGGGTCCTGCTGCAGCCTCATTATCGCCGCTGGACTTTCCTCTCTTACCTCATGACTCTGTAAGGCCTCAGTGCAGCTCAGGTTGTGGGTACAGGCTGAGATTCTGCTTGGCACATGCACCTCTCTGCGTTTATTCTCTTTTCGAGTTTTCCAGAGTTTGTCCTTTGTGCTGACTCAGCGGCGTGGCTTACAGGCCATGTGATCCTCTGCTTTTTGCTTGAAATTTTTCTTCTACTTTGTTGTTCCTGCTGGACTAGAGCCAAGTCAGAGAGAGTGTCCTGGAACATGAAGAAAGTGGAGTGTGCACACAAGCTGTGTAAAGCTCATCTTTGGGGATGTTTGTGTGAGCATTTGGATAAAACAAGAGTTACTGCCAAGCTTTCAAAATTGTACATTATGTGCATTTCCCAACTTCCCAGTGGTATTTCTTTTTTTTTTTCATAGTCATTAAAACCATGATGTTCTACCCTTTCAACTCATTTTTAGGCATGTAGTACTTATAAGTTATTTAGACATTATAAATATAGTTGACTCAATTCTTCTGACTTGTTTTTAATATGTGAACATTGCATCGTGCAGTATTTATTCCAAGAAAAGGCAGGACTCACAGGAGTCACAGGCTTTCTGTGCTTCTAGGTGAGGAATAGTACTTAGTGACGAGAGGTGCGTGCTCTATTACAGTGCTCTTTAATAGAGTACCCTGCCTTGCAGGACCCAAAGTACATTTCAAGTGTCCGGTCTCCCTGGCTAGGCTCTAACATTTTATGCAGTACTTGCCATATTAGGCCATATTTAGGGCCCAGTGAAGAGCATGTGCTGGACAAATAGTCTAATGCCCTGGCTTATTCCAGATTCCCCAGTGACAAGGCCAGGGTGTTTAGGAATGCATAGAGTTAGTCTTGTTTCAGTTCCAGGTAAGCAGTCCTTAAAATGGTGTTTTTATGTACTGTACTTGGTTTGCAATACTTAGAACTTGTTCTAGGAATAGGGTTCTCAGCTTGAGGATTTCAGATCTTTAGATCATTATTTAATACCATATCTTCTTTCCATTTTCAGTATTGTTGTTTAATACTCACTTAAAAGTACTCTGTTTCTTTTTCTGTTGCTATGATAAAATGCCCTGACACAAGCAATTGAAGATTGCTTTCAGCTCACAGCTCATGACAGCAGAGTCAAAGGCATGGGAACTTGAAGCAGACAGTCACATTCTGTCTATAACTATGAAATAGAGAGAGCGAGATGAGTGCTTGTGCATCTTTCTCCTTTTTCTACAATCCTAGATCCCAGCCTAGGGAATGGTGCCAACCGCAGTAGGCAGGTCTTCCATTCCAACCTATCAATATATTATCAATATAACCCCCCACAGACATGCCCAAGGTTAACCCTCGCCAAGATCACTTCTCATAGGTATGCTCTGAGGCTTGTCTGGTAGGTGAGTCTACATCCTGCTAAGCTGACAATATAAACTGTTACAAATACTAATGAGCTCATAATACCTTTCCCGATGAAGTGTTTCTCAGTGATTGTACTTTCACAGAATGCTGCTGTATGAGATGCCAGTGTGTGTGAGAGAGAGCTGGCAGTGTGTGTGAGAGATGGCAGTGTGTATATGAGAGAGCTGGCAGTGTGTGTGAGAGATGGCAGTGTGTGTGAGAGAGAGCTGGCAGTGTGTGTGAGAGATGGCAGTGTGTATATGAGAG
>JADRCD010205151.1:0-38345 GCA_019843815.1 Montemys delectorum | reverse complement strand
TATATATATATATATATATCTTGGGGTTGGAGAGATGACTCAGCAGTTAAGAGCACTGACTGTTCTTCTAGAGGTCCTGAGTTCAATTCCCAGCACCCACATGGTGGTTTACAACTGAGTAACTCTCACACAAACATACATGCAACATACATTCGAAATACCAGTGCACATAAGACAAAACAAAGTATTTAATTAATCCTAGCACTTAGGAGGCAGAGGCAGGCGGATTTCTGAGTTTGAGGCCAGCCTGGTCTACAGAGTGAGTTCCAGAGACAGCCAGGGCTTCACAGAGGAACCCTGGTTCGAAAAACAACCAAACAAACAAACAAACAAAAGTTAAGTTTGAGAAAGGAGCAACAGGATAATAGCTGAGATAAAATGAACTAACAGCTCTATCTGAAACAACCCAGGAGAAGAGAAATGGAAAGATAAAGAAAGGAGAAGAGAAACCAAAGATAAAGAGAGGCAGGCAGACAGCGAGCCAAGAGCAAACCGGGGGCTCTAGCCCATTGCTGTCAATAAATGACATCGGATGTAAGTGGTTTCAACACTCTAATTAAAAAGCAAGACTCAATTATATGCTAACCGTAGGAAATGAACTCGAAACACAAAGACAGAGATTAGAAGTGAAGGATGAGAAAATGACATGCCACGCATATGCTAATCATAGGGAGTGGGGAGGGCCCAGGGAACTGTGGGAAAGGGATCCCAGAGAAGACCTAGAGGGACCATCCATACTGACAGAAGTCTAAACCAGCAACACCAGCAAAAAGTGGTTACAACCCTGACTTTGTCCATACTCACTGTGATGGTTTGTATATGCTTGGCCCAGGGAGTGGAACTATTAGGAGGTGTGGCCTCATTGGAATGGCTGTGGCCTGGAAGTGGATATGGCCTTTTTGGAGTAGGTGTGTCACTGTGGACCCGGGCTTAAGACCTTGACCCTAGCTGCCTGGAAGCCAGTTTTCCACTAGCAGCCTTCAGATGAAGATGTAGAACTCTCAGCTCCTCCTGCACCATGCCTGCCTGGATGCTGCCATGCTCCCACCTTGATGATAATGGACTGAACTTCTGAACCTGTAAGCCAGCCCCAATGAAATGTTGTCCTTGTAAGAATTGTGTTGGTCATGGTGTCTATTCAGAGCAGTCAAACCCTAATTAAGACACTCACTAACAGACCTTCAGAATTCAGGAAAGAGACAGTCACATAATGGTCTCTCTGGCATTTATATTCTACTCAGCAAAGCACATACACACCCATTGCGTGTGCGACTGGAGTATTAACCCAAACTGGCCCACATTCTGAACATAACAGGTCTCTAGTTTCAAAGGATCAAACCAGGTACACTGACCCCAGAGAACGGAGGCCACCGTGTATAGATGACCTTAAGAATCAAATTCAGATAAATTGAAATCATGTAACTTTTCTCATCATAATGCAATAAAAGTTTAAAAAAAAAAACTTAAAAAAAAAAAAAAAAGAATCACACTGCTCTGCAACTGGGGAGGTAGCTCCGTTGATCCAGTGCTTGCCAAGCGTGAAGAAGCCTTGGGAGGTGAAAACATAAGGGTCAGAGGTTCCACATCCTCCTAAGCTCCATAAGTTCGAGGCCAGCCTGAGCCACAACGTTGTTGAACTGTCTATCCATTTTTAGGAATACTGGCAGGCATAAATATTCCATGGGATTTGAAAACATATTAAAATGAAAGATTAGTTCAAGGGTACACATTCTTGCCTCCCACCTCAGATTCAAGAAAGATTAAGAATTTGGTAGGCTTACTCCTCCAGGGCCTGTTTTCTTTTCTCTGTGCTGCAGAAACGGGAAGCAATTTCTAAAGCTGACACTTTCATCCCTAAACAGTGCGGTTCGCCCCTCTCCACAGTTGGGTACGTTTATCATCACGTTCACACGACCCTGCTCACATCTTATCTCTAGGGTCCTTAGGACCAGATCTTGGAGCTCCAGAAGTCCGGGAGGGACAGTGAATTTAGCTCAGGAAGCAGTGAACCCTGGGCTTTGAAGCTCAAGGGTGTGGGAGTGGCACAAATGGTAAGTACTGAGAGAGAGTCAGTTAGACAGGCAGGGGCGTTCTGAAGCCACACGCGCTATAGGCTGGGGCGCCAACAAAACGTTCATTCTCTTGGAGTTTAGGAAGCTGAGGTCCAAGGTCAAGCGTTGGCTCTCTTGCAGTTTTGGAAGTTGAGGGCCAAAGTGTCAGAGAGTGGATTTCTTCTGAGGTCTCCTTCCCTGGCTTGCAGATATCTGCCACCCAGCCACCTCCTCCCGCATGTATCGTCTCTGTTTGGTACAGGTGGGGCCTCCAGCAGATGTATGCTCCATCTTTCCTACCTGGATTCTATCCTTATTTCTTTTGGGCTGGTGAGCTGGTTTGACCAGGAAAGGTGTTTCAGGCAGGCACGAGGGCCTGCATTTGGTCCCTAGAACCTTTGTTCTGTGTCCTGCATGTTCATGCTGTGGCCATGCACGCCCTCCAATGACAAGCACACCCCCCCTCCCTTTCGTACCCACCCCCAACAACAGTGATAATAAATCGGTTTCGTAACCCCCACCTCTAGACAGGCCTATTACATTATTGGTCAATTTTTCATTACCGACTTCCAATGTATCAATTCTTCCTTCTTCCTTCCGAATACATATTGATTATAAGTGCTAATGAGATTCAGAGCAATGTTTCCATCCACGTGCATACAAGCTCTGACCAGATGTTGCCTCCCCGTCTCCCTTTTCCTGTTGGGAAGTCTCTCTCTGATCTGTTTGGGTTCTTGAAATTTGGATGGTTATTTTTCCATTTCTAGCATTTTATATTTTTTAAAAAGATTTCTTTATCTATTATATGTAAGTACACTGTAGCTGTCTTCAGACACCCCAAAACAAGGCATCAGATCTCATTACATACAGTTGCTGGGAATTGAACTCAGGACCTTCGGAAGAGCAGTCAGTGCTCTTAACCACTGAGCCATCTCTCCAGCCCAATTTCTAGCATTTTAAAACTGGACCTTTCCTCTCTCTGATTTTCTGTCATTAACTTATCTTTTTTTTTTTAATCTCTAGGGACCCCAAGCTTTTACAGTGTTATAATTTTTCTCTCCACGGCCTCCACTGGTTAAGTTCGGGAGCATGGCTTCCCAACACTGGTTTTCTATGTGGTTAGGGTGGCAGTGTCTTTGCAGGTCAGTGTCTTCTGTCTTCTGGCCCCTTGTGTTCTCTGACTTGTGCGTTTCGTGGGTCTCTTTGGATGGCCCACCTCTCAGAACTGAAAACTTAGCTCTGCAGATAGGCACTTGTGGCTCAGCACACTGCAGCTGCAGGCTAACTTGGCGCCCATGTTGGCTGTATGGGATATCTCTGTCTCCAAAAGGTGGCAGGTCCCCTTGTTCCCAGTTGACAGAGAGAAGCCTTACAACAGTCCAGTCCTTGCTACCACAAGCCTCTGGTCCATGTGGCCAGACTGACCCACACCAGTACAGAAGCAAGTCACTTCTCTAGTGGAGAAGGACACACACATCTCCCTCTTCCTCTCTGCTGGCCTGAGCCTGTATTTTCTTT
Organism: Montemys delectorum; assembly: GCA_019843815.1. Taxonomy (NCBI): domain Eukaryota; kingdom Metazoa; phylum Chordata; class Mammalia; order Rodentia; family Muridae; genus Montemys; species Montemys delectorum. The sequence continues at coordinate 34,776 of JADRCD010205151.1, read as the reverse complement.
CTCTCTCTCTCTCTTTTTTTAAAGACTTATTTATTTATTTATTTTTATGTATATGAGTACACTGTAGCTGTACAGATAGATGTTTGTGGGCCATCATGTAGTTGCTGGGAATTGAATTCAGGACCTCTGTTTGCTCCAGCTCTGCTCACTTTGGTCGGTGCCCTACTCCGGCCCAAAGATTTATTTATATCTAAGTCCACAGTAGCTGTCTTCAGACACATCAGAAGAGGGCGTCAGATCCCATTACAGATGGTTGTGAGCCACCATGTGGTTGCTGGGATTTGAACTCAGGACCTCGGGAAGAGCAGTCAGTGTTCTTAACCGCTGAGCCACCTCTCCAGCCCTGTGTTTTCTGCTGTGATGCTATTCTTCAGGCTCAGCTTGTCTCAGGGCTTCTCCACCCCTCCCCTCATGAACACAGAAAGTCAGAAGGAGAGAACTGACTCCACCAACCTGTTCTCCTGTCTCTACTCCTGTGCTGTGACGTCCGCGCCCCAAACAACAACGATAAATTTCTTTCTTTTGTATCGCTCCCCAGCAGTGACAATAAATCTCTTTCCTCTTCCCCACCTCTTGACAGGTCTATTATTTTATCGGTCAATTCTTCATTGACCAATACCAAGAGCCGTTGGCTTGGGTGACTCCAGGATGGATGTCCCTGGCTTCCCCAGCAATTCTTTCTCTGACTGTCCCGGACTGTGTTCCTATCTTGGTCCCTCTGGTAGGGAGGCTCAGTGAGATGGCCTCCACTGAGCCATCTCACCAGGTAGAACTTGAGGTTCTACCTGGCTTTCTGTTGCTCTGGTAGTGGTGGGAAGTGCTGTCCAGTGCCAGCTAGCCTGGTCCTTCTAAGTACATCTCTGACCTCAAGAAGAGGGCAAATTCTAGTGAAAGAGCAAGAGAATGCTCTAGACATCCTTAGGACAAAGCCTTGACCTTGGCAAGCCTTCATTTCTCCTGTTCCAGCCCCGGGAGCCCCAGTCTCTCACAACTGCACAGCTTTCTCTGCTGTCTTGATTTCCAAAGCTACCCCAGCCTTCCTGGCTGTGATGGTTTAGATACGCTCTGCCCAGGGAGTGGCACTATTTTTTTCTTTAAAGATTTATTTATTATTTTATGTGTGTGAGTACACTGTAGCTGTACAGCTGGCCGTGAGCCATCATTGGGCTGCTGGGAATTGAACCCAGGATTTCCCCCCCCCACACTCGCTCCGGGCCCCCGCTCGCTCTGGTGTAATATACTGTGTAGTTGTCTTCAGACGCACCAGAAGAGGGCGTCAGATCTCATTACGGGTGGTTGTGAGCCACCATGTGGTTGCTGGGATCTGAACTCAGGACCTTCAGAAGAGCAGCCAGTGCTCTTACCCACTGAGCCATCTCACCAGCCTGGGAGTGGCACTATTAGGAGGCGTAGCCTTGTTGGAGTTGGTGTGTCACTGTGGGACTGGGCTTTGAGACCCTCTTCCTAGCTGCCTGCAAGTCAGTATTCTGCTAGCAGCCTTCAGATGAACTCTCAGCTCCTCCTGTACCATGTCTGCCTGGACGCTGCCATGTTCCCTCCTTGATGATAATGGACTGAACCTCTGAACCTGTAAGCCAGCCCCAGTTAAATGTTGTCCTTTATAAGAGTTGCCTTGGTCATGGTGTCTGTTCTCAGCAGTAAGGCCCTGACTATTGTGTTTTTTTCCTTTGCGAGTTTCCTCAGTAAACTACACTGAAGGATGACCTGTCTTCTGCTGGAACTTCGTATGCTATCTCCCTCTCCCATTTCCAAGGCTAGTACAGAGACGAGGACTCACAAATGTCTCAGGAGCTTGGCACAGAGGGGAAAGCTCTGCCAGAGTGTGTCTAGGCAACCTAAGGAGGTGCTCCTTGCTAGTCCTGCCTTTTTAGGGGTGGCTTGCCAGCCCTAAAGAAGCTTTCTGGCCGTGAGTTCACGGGGTAGAAACGAGCCAGCTCTCTGTATGTGTTTGCTTGGCTCACGGTGAAGAGGGCAGCTCTGGTCCAACAGGGAAAGAGACCAATGCAACCAAGTTATCGGAAAAGAACCTCTCAGTGAGAAGGGAAGGCCGGAGTGCTTGCCGGTTGTCATAAGAACAAAACGAAAGTCAATACTTACGGAAAGAGAGAGAGTTATACAGAGAGAGGCCCCAGTGACTTCTGATCAATCCTAACCTCTTTGCTGCTAAGACGTCTCCCAGGCGAAGGCTCCCTCCCCAGGACTTGACTTCTCAGCTCTGGTCGGCTGGGTACAGTTCAGTCCCATTGTTGATCAGAGGGAGGGCAGTCTGCTATTCATTCAGTGAGTTCCTGGTGTCCCTGCACTGCACGAAGAACAATTTTCACCATAAAAAGAAAATGAAAAGAGAGGGGAGAAGAGAGGGCCATTACACCACGGGGCGAAGTCGGTTGTGCTCAGAATATACAATGGGAAAATGTTCCTGTGTAGAGAAAAATTGCATCCTTGCCTGGCCACAGAAGATATTTGATCAAACCTCATGGGACAGGCCAATAGCTAAGGAGCAAGGCTGTGTGTGTGTGTGGGGTTCCTCCCCAGTCCCTCTCTATGTCTCCTACCCAACCCATAGATCAATCGAGGGGCTCGGCCAAGAATAGGGCTGGTGCTCTTTTGAATGCATGATTGAAAAGTGAATATTCATCTTTAATCTTTAAAACTTCATGTTTAGGACAGAGGCACTTGATCTGTGGACGGAGACCAGACTGTTCTCCGGAGTTCTGCAGTAGCTCAGGTTGGATTTCTGCCTCTGAAGACTGCTAGCTTTTGTCTTGGTTCATGCGTAAATAGCCAGTCACCTCTAGCACACACTTAAGAGCACCCTTGTCCTAAGGTTACCTCTGTTTTCCTAGGGCTTCTAATGTGGGGGGAAGGTACCACAGATTTGGTTAAACCTGCTTGGCTCTCCTTCAAAAAAGCCCTCCTCTGTCTGGATCTTAATCAGCTGTCGGGAAAGTTGGGATGGCAAGTACTGGAGTCACGTTGGGCAGCCAGGTAAGGGAGACCTTAGTGCTGGGGACAGTACCCACCCATGCCTCCTCAGGTCTGCTGTCGAAATCTAGCCCATCACGGCTCTTTGTACCCATAGAGTCCAAGTGGGCTCCTAGCCTCCCAGGTAAACTCTCAGGGAGCAATGGAGGCTGAGTAACACCTCTGACCTTTACTGTGCCTGGGGTACGTTCTTGAAGCACACCGGATCCCGTCAAGCGGATTGGGGCTGGAGCCACTCAGGTAAATAGCTGAAATATTGTGTCTAGCGCTTTACTGGAGGAAAAAAAAAAAAAAAAAAAAAAAAAGAAGCAAACCTGTTTCTAGTTGTGGTGTGGCTCAGCCCGAGCACGAGCAAGCACCTTTAACCCAAGAGCTTTTTGTTGTAAACAAGATTAAATAAAGTCACCTGTAGGTCACGAGACACACAGGAAGTAGATGGGCGGGACATTGAGTTTGAAGGGTTTTTTTTTTTTTTTTTTTTTTTTTGACACCTAGTGGAGAGGGAGAGCTTCCTATTGAGGTGTTGGCTAAGGAGGAAGGTCGGCTGGGTGCTTCCGCTACCTGTCCGTGCTAGCAAGCTTTCAGCCCCAACTTCTGTCTCCTGAGTACTTTATTGGTAAAATCGGATGTTTGAGATTTTGTTGACTATGACAATCTCGTTCGTTAGTTACCTTTGTTGCCAAAGCAACTAAAGGAAGAAAGGGTTAATTTCGGCTTATAACTTAAGGATGTAATCGGCAGGAAGGGGTGGTGAGAGGAGCCAAAGCAGCCTGATTGGATCTCATTCACAGTGAGGAAGCAGAGAGAGAGAGAGAGAGAGAGAGAGAGAGAGAGAGAGAGAGGGATCTCCTTTGTGTGTAGTCTGGGACCCCAGCCCATGGGAGGTACCACCTGTGTTTACGGTATCATCCCGTCTCAGTTAACCCAGTATAAAAACACCCTCACAAATATCCCCTAAGGTTTGGTTCCTGGGTGATTCTAGATTGTGCCAAGTTGACCATCTATATTAGCGATGTCTAACCAGCTCTGGCTCCTGAGCTCCTCCTACACCTTCACCCGTGGGCTTGTGCGAGCAGGTGTTTCTGTTATTTCTCCTGCTGGCCAAGCCTTCTGGGGGGGAAATCAAGTGTTCCCTGCATCTATCCTTATTGTTAGCAGGGGCAGGGACCTGCTGGTCACTGAGGAACCGTTAAACCTCGTGACAGGCTGCTGGCACATCGGCACACAGCTCCCACAATGTGTAAAGGGGGTAAAGGCTGTCTTGCCATGTAGACTGGGCTGTTTTTAGGGAGTATAGACCTGTTGGCCAAGAAAGCAAGTAGGGGTGGGAGCTAAAGGAAGAAAACTGCTGACCTGGCTTACAAAGCTGCCCCGTTCTCTCTTGGACCCACAATGGGAGTCCTGTGGGTGGCTGGAGTTCCGAATCCTGTCCCCCTGTGTCTGCTTGTCATCTTTCTGGAAGGGGCAGCCTTTTACTGGAATTGTCACATGTCTGGGCTGCTGCCCCATCAAGCATGCCGTCCCTTCTGCTGTCTGCATGGACCGTTCTGCCTGGGTGGCTATTATTCATTTCCTGAGGACTACTTTCCTTAACTGCGTTGTTGCCGGAAAAGAGTTGAAGAGAGCTTGGTTGCAAAGGCTGGATCCTGTGTCTGATCCCACAAGCCTGTCACCTCCCAGCACAGACATGGGCAAAGCTCGCTACACCTGTGCTCTAGGTACCACTTACTGTGGTGTCTCTGAGGAGCTACACTATGTTCTGGACCCACAGAGTACATGGACAGCATCCTCCCGGGAAGACCAGATACTGTGGGTAAGCCAGCAACATCCTTCCCTGACCAGACAAACACACAGATCAGAGTCGTGTATCCGGTGCCCCAGCTAGAAACACTTGGGTCTCTTCAGGCTATTTTAGTTGGGTCTGCCAACTACAGTCTGCCAGGATGTGTGGTTTTATATTAGTAACACTCAGAGGGCCAGAATGAGACATTCAGGGACCATGAGTCAGCTCCTCACTCCTGCCTCTTCAGTGTGTTGACTCTGTGTCACGGAAGACTGACATTGTCATGGGTACCTGGGCTTCCTCCTACGGAAGATGGGACAGGAAGAACCCTCAACAACTCGAAGGTTGTGGTGAGGACCAAAGTCACAGAGCACAGAGCACGCCCATCGTCAGCGTGATAAGAACAGGGAGCAAGCTGCTTAGGCAGGGCTGGGCCCCCAAGCACACAGTTTTGAGAACGGCCTTCCTGGAGGCCAAGGATGTTAGGAGGGTGCTCCGGTTTCTGGTTCCCTGTCATCTCCTGAACGGGCACCTCTGCCTAGAGACTTCTTGACTGCATGTCTGAAACTTAGAGGAGGCACCTGAACATAGGGGCAGACATTGGGGCGCAAGGGTGGACATCTGGACTGGCCAGCTCACCCCTTACCTAACTCCGGTTGTGGCATCAACTCTTTTAAAAAGATGCAAGGCTGAAGGATGCCTGGTACCTGTTTCCTAGGACCCCTTACTGCTGTATAGGAGCTCCCCTCTCTCTCCCTCTCTCCCTCCCTGCTTCTGCTGGCAAAGCTATAATACACTTCTCTTTAAACTCACCCTCTGTGCTCTGTAAATTGTATTCATTGAGAGACAGAGTGGCTTGGAGTAGCTTTGGTGACCATCACAATTCCAGGACCCTAGGCTCCCACGTTAAACATCACCAGAGCTGAGAAAGGTTCTGTTGTCGTCAAAGCTAGCCTGTTATCCCCGTGTTAGCAGTAAAGGGTACAGGAGGTCCCCCAGGTAAGCGACAATGTTACCGCTGCAGTTGGGGTATCAGCTTCTCTGTAAGGCAATGTGTTTTCAGAGCAGGAGAGTGTGGTAGGCCAAGAGCCCCGAGGCTCTGGCGAGCTAGCGTCAGCCAGCCTTGACAGGCAGGTGTGAAGAAGGTAAGATGGAATCTCCAAGGTTCTCCAGGTGGGCAGGACGGGATGTGAGCTCTCTCTCTCCATGTCTGCGTCCATCTGCCTTGCCTCAGGATGTGGGAACCTGGGTCAGAAAGCTGTAGACGTCCATAATGGGACAGAGTACAAAGTGGTGGTTTATAACAAACTACATAAACTATGGCAAGTAAAGACACTTAAAAACGAAAACATTTAAAAAAAACAGAAACGCTCGAACATGTCCACATTACCTCTTCAAAATAAGACAAATGCCTGTGTCATGGTTTGTGTATGCCTGACCCAGGGAATGACACTACTTGGAGGTGTGGCCTTATTGGAGTGGCTGAGGCCTTGTTGGAGTGGGTGTGGTCTTGTTGGAGTGGGCGTGGCCCTGTTGGAGTGGGTGTGTCACTGTGGGTGTGGCTTTAAGACCTCCATCCTAGCTGCCTGGAAGTCAGTCCTCCCCTAGCAGCCTTCAGATGAAGATGTAGAACTCTCAGCTCCTCCTGCACCATGCCTGCCTGGATGCTGCCATGCTCCCGCCTTGATGATAATGGACTGAACCTCTGAACCTGTAAGCCAGCCCCAAGTAAACGTTGTGCTTATGAGAGTTGCCTTGGTCATGGTGTCTGTTCACAGCAGTAAAACCCCAAGACAGCCTGGGAGAGATGTTATTGAATCTTTCACATAGCCAAAGACCTTAAAACATTAACACCAGGTGTACACCCTCACTGTCCTTGTGTTTGCTTAAGTTAGCTGTAAACTTCATGTTTTGCTTATTTTAATAATAAAAATAAAAGTTCTTCGTTTATACTACTCGAGGTCAGAGGCCTAGAATGGCCTGGTTCCCCACTCAGGTCTGTGGAATAAATAGCCTTCGAACCTCAGAAACTTGGCTTTGCTGGCCATCAGGTGAGTAGACATCAGGATACCTGGGTGGGAGAGGGAGGGCAGAAAGCACTCTCCTAAGGACCTGGCCAGGGACAGGGATGAAGTTAGGCCTCGGTGGAGAATAAGCTATCTCTTCTGTCAGAGCCCATCAGCTATCAGAGTGGGCCAGCCAGCGTGGAGGCTATGCGTCCTTACAGGTACGTTGTCTGTCCTCTTTGCTTAGCCAAGCAGGCATCCTCACTTCACGCATGGCCACCCATTGAGGGGTCTCGGGTGGAGGGTGGCCTCCTTCATGTGTGAGTGATGCAGAGGGAGTCAGCTCACTGTGCTACTGAGGGACACTATAGCTCACTGTTCTGGGGGGTGGGGCGGGGCAGCCGCAGGCTAGGGCCACAGGAGAAAGCAGCAAGATCAGAAAAGCAGACCTGCTGAGGCAGAGCCAGAGCCTTTGGACGGGCTTCAGAAAGCTGAGCAGAGTAACGGGGGAGGTGAGTCACGCAGGGGCTGAGCTGGGGCATCTTTAGGTATTAATTTGAGGCAGGCCGATTGGCCCTCAGTTAGAGTTAGTTAAGGGAGAGAGGGAACAGGATTGGTTGCTCATGAAAGCTGCTCTTAGAAGCCAGCCAGGTGTTGGGTGGATGGGTGAGTGATGGGCTGCGATCTTTCTCTGATCATCAAGATTTTTTAAGGGTTCAAAACATCATAAGAATAAAAAAAAAAAAAAAGAAGAAAAAAAAAAGCCGGGCGGTGGTGGCACACGCCTTTAATCCCAGCACTTGGGAGGCAGAGGCAGGCGGATTTCTGAGTTCGAGGCCAGCCTGGTCTACAGAGTGAGTTCCAGGACAGCCAGGGCTACACAGAGAAACCCTATCTCAAACAAACAAACAAACAAACAAACAAACAAAATTTAAAAACCCGTCATGATTAAGACAAGATAGCATCTGGGGAAGACCTCTCTGCCTCCCCAGGTCCTGGTGGCTCCTAGATCGTTGTCATACAACTATTGTCTCCCAGTCTTCCCTCTTAGTAGTTGGGAATGCTTGATTACCCTTGGGTGAGAGTCCGCCATAAACTTGGTGACTGCATCCCAGGATCTCAGTCATATCTGCATGGGCCTGAGTATTGAGGGAGAACTTGAATGTGTCTTTTGGGAGGTGGGGTGGGGTGGGGGGGGGGGGTGGGATGGGGGCAAGTAGGGCAGGGGGCGGTGTCCACCATTTTACCAGGCAACAGCCGCCTCCTCCCTGTGGGACCTTCAGATGCAGCTGTTGGGTGGCTTTTGTGTCCCTGGGACCTCGGCTGGGACCTCGGCTGTGGTCTTTCTTTTTTTAAAGATTTATTTATTTATTATATGAAGTACATTGTAGCTGTCTTCAGAAACTCCAGAAAAGGGAGTCAGATCTCATTACAGATGGTTGTGAGCCACCATGTGGTTGCTGGGATTTGAACTCAGGACCTTCAGAAGAGCAGTCGGTGCTCTTAACCGCTGAGCCATCTCTCCAGCCCTGCTGTGGTCTTTCTTGACCACGCCCCATCATTGCTTACCTGATGGCCTCGTCATGACCGAGGAAAGCAAAAACCTAAGAACCGCAGCCGAAGCCTCTTCTGCGGTCTCTTTCCAGATTTCTACGGGGAACAGAGAGGGTAGCACAGACCACCCCCCACCCCCACCCCACCCACCTCCGTGGTTCCTCTCGTGCATGCTTGCACCTGAAAGCCTCGCTCCTATTCTGTCACCGTGGACACAGGTTTGTTCAGGGTTAGGAATGGCTCAGGAGTCCCAGAAGTGAATGAAGGAAAACAGGACTGTCCACTTCCCCCCCAGTCACTTCTTCATTTCCTGCTCCTGGCCCCTAGTGTCCTCCAGGGTGTGTGTGGTCTCTGGGAAACCCCTGCTAGATCTTGGCCCTCTGTCCCAGCGAGCAAGGCTCTCCAGATGTCTCCACTCAGGTCATTGCAGGGGATGCTCTTTCTAAGCCCTTCTTGTTTAACATTTGCTCCAAGCTGCTCCATTTAGAATCCATTAGCAGTGCATGGGTCTCTAAGGCCTACAGCAAACCTCAGACCCAGTAAGCCAGGAGGAAAAGCATTTGCCCCCTCCCTTCCTGCCCCACCATGAGCAGCCCCTCTGGAAACCCCATTTCAGAGGCTCCTGGAGAGAAGGAAGGCTGTGGGCAAAGAGGACAGCACTGTGCTGCTCAGGGGGAAGTCCCTTACAGCTTGCAGTTTCTCAAATCAACTCTTCAGTTTGTAAGTAAGAGAAAAATCACGAGTTTCTGAGTGTGCCCGCCCGGTAGGGGCTCTGCCGCAGGCTTTTCAGAGACTCGTTGTTCATTTCTTTTCACTGGCTGCCTGTCAGGTGCCACACAGGCAGGTGGTGGCCTGTCATCATGTGCCATTAGGAGCCAAGCAGCGAGGGTTTGAGGATGAGGCTCCCAGGGTCAAGCAGGGCTGGCTGCTGCTGCCCGACCCCCGCAGCCTCCAGGAATACTAATCAGGGAGCCTGGGTCTGGGGTTGGGAAAGGGATGGGTGGAGCCAGCTAGGACTGCCACAGCCCTGAAGCATTTTCCATGGTCCCTTTGAGTTGAGTTTTTATTATCTCCATGACTTAGTAACTTGTTATCACTCAATAATGGATCAATTAAAGGGAAAGAGACTAATTACACAGTTCCTTTAAGCTTTTGTGAGCAGCAGCCTAGCTCAGGTTGGCTCACAGTTGCCATGCCCAGAGGGTCACAGGGCCAGCCACACGTAAGGTGGATTAAGCCTTCCCTGGCAAAGTGGCTCTGTTTGGTTCTCCCATTCTCTCAGGACAAGAGATGCCACAGCCATTTGGGGGCCAGTGAAAGCGACAGAAGGCCCAAGAACCAGCCACTTGCCTGAGTGTGGCCGTAAGCAGAGCCCGGGACAGCAGAGGTTATCCAGGCAGAATTGGGGGCGGGACCTGACATGGTGACCTCTGTGGTGGGAGAAGGGACCTGGCCAAGGGCTCCAGTCCCCACACCTCACCCAGAGTGTGTTACAGGAAGGGCTGACTCTAGTAGAGTAAAGATGAGGGGCCATGGGAGAAGAATACAAAGCGGCTGTTTTGGGGGGTCTCAAGATGAGAACAGAGCTGGGAAGATGGCAGAGCAACAAAAAGGAAGGAGTCTGGGTCTCAGGATGTTTAAGAAAAGGAGGGACGCCCGGCCAAAAATCCAAAAGCAAAAACAAAAACAAGAAAAGGAGGAAATCCCTGTTGTGCTTAGGGGCTCCGTTCTTGGGGCTCTGTCACCACAGCACATCCCGCATCTTCAATAACTATGGCCGAGTTCTCTACTCAACCCCATCCTAAGGCATTTTATTATTTTTTTTTATTTTTTATTTTTTTCCAAGACAGGGTTTCTCTGTGTAGCCCTGGCTGTCCTGGAACTCACTCTGTAGACCAGGCTGGCCTCAAACTCAGAAATCCGCCTGCCTCTGCCTCCCAAGTGCTGGGATTAAAGGTGTGCGCCACCACCGCCCGGCTATTATTATTATTATTATTATTATTATTATTATTATTATTATTATATATAAGTATACTGTAGCTGTCTTCAGACGCACCAGAAGAGGGTGTCAGATCTCATTACAGATGGTTGTGAGCCACCATGTGGCTGCTGGGATTTGAACTCAGGACCTTCAGGAGAGCAGTCAGTGCTCTTAACCACTGAGCCATCTCTCCAGCCTATCCTAAGGCTGGTTTTGAAATCTTCAGAAATAATTCTCATGATTTTATTTCGAATTTCATTTTTTTTTTGTCAGACTATCTGATGAGAACCAAGCCTATTTCCCATCCCCCAATAAAAGTCCTCCGCTACCTGCCCTCTTTTCCTTTTCTGTGTAAGTATTTAGATCGCTATCTAGGAGTTTGGTGCTATGAGGAGAACTCAGCTTCCTGGCTTTATGACAGATGGAGGAGACCAGTTCTGCCATCTTCCTCTGTGTGGAGAGAGTGAGTATATACGGGACATACACTGATAATGGCCTCAGCATCGAGCTGTCTAGAAAGCAGGGATGAGGAGGTGTCACATCTCCCCTTGTCAGTCACATCTTGTAGTGTGACTGACAAGACTCCTGATGTGACCCAGCATTTGTTAGGAAAGTCAGGGTTGGCCTCAGAGAATGCTCCCGCGGTGACCTCACCTTCCAGCATTAATCTATCTCATGAGGTGGCTGCAAATGTGGTTCCCTTCTTTCTAAGTGCAGGGCCTTGTTTGAAGGTCAAGCTAGGATCCAGAGAAGGAGCAGAAGGATTCTGGGTCTGACACTGAGTCCAGCCAACTTGGCTTGGCTTCTCCTGGACGCACCGGGCTCTGATTCATGGGGTGCCAAGGCCAAACACGTTTGAATGACAGCGGCTTCCTTTAGCTTTGCCCTTGCCAGTTCCGTGTCCCCTTGTCCCAGAACAGCTACTCAGCAAATGCCGGCTGCCCCCAGTCACCAAATCTGCAATGTGCAATGCCTGCTGCTTTTCCCACGGTGGAAGCAGGCCAGCTTCTCATCAGTCTCTGCTCTGCCCTTCCCCCAGTCCCCACTTAGGCCTGGGTTTCTGTTAGTTCTTTCTGCTGAGGCAGGGAGAAGAATATGTATGGGTTAGGGTGTGGAGCCTGGGGTCTCCATCCAGGATCAGAGGGCCCTGCTGTGGAACAGGTCCTCTGAGAAGGCTGCAGGTCTGTGAGATGGAGGTGACCAGGAGGTATTGAAAGGTCAGCAGTCCTTCCAAGCAGGTTGGCAATTGTGAGCCTGTATCTCTCTGCTGAAGCCTGGGGCTCTCTGCTGTCTGGAGCTCTCTGCTGCTGAGGCCTGGAGCTGTACGGCGCGTTAGTTAGTTAAAAGGAGGCAATGCATAACTGTGAGATATTTTATTGTAGGAAAGAGAAAATAAGCTGGCCATGTAGAGAGAAAGAAAGGAGAGGAAGGAGAGGAGAAGAGAAAGAGAGAGAGAAAGGAAAGAAAGAGAGCAAGAGAGCAAGAAGGCAAGAGAGAGAACAAGGAGTAGGAGAGAGAGGAAGGAGGCAAGAGAAGAGAACAAAGAGCAAGAGAGAGAGAGGAAAGAGGGCAAGAGAGAGGGGAGGGGCAAACCACCCCTTATATTGTGTGAAGTGTGGCTATCTGTCTGTGGGGCGGGCCATGCCTGGCTGTGGTCAGATGACTGGGGGTAGGGTCCAGCTAGAATGCTGGGAGCTTGGGGGCATTGTCTACCTGACAGAGCACACATCTCCTGCGGGGGCAGCTGTGAGAGGCTGCGACTGAAACAGGAGCAAAGGACCCAGGAGTTCTGGCAGAACACCTTCCATCCCTTGCAGGCAAAGATATTGCCAACTGGGTCATTGGGGTTCAGACCCATTACTCGACTGGGCCTAGGTTGCCTGAGCAGACCACTGCCCTGCAGGCAATGTCCTCTGGGGTCTTGCCAAGGCTGGGGACATGTGTATATAAGAGGGAAAGATAAACTTGAGCAGGTTCTTCCATGGAGGTTCGTCCCTGCAGAGGAGTTGAGGGGACAAAGGAAGACTCGACTGAGCCCCATACCCCACATACAAAAGTTGGAAAGGCTGACTGGCGCCAGCCGACCCCAGAGCTTCATCCTCAGAGACCGCCCGGCTGCAAAGCTAATGGCTGGTGGGACTTCCTTGAAGGAAGTGAATGAATGAACGAATCCTGGGGCTGCTTTGCCAGCTTCTCTGGAATCTGCATTCCTGCCCAGAGGTTCCCAGGAGCCTCCCTGCCGGGGAGGGGGGGTGCACTGAGTCAGCAGAAAGCACACGACCCTCCAAGAGACCATGGAAAGTGTGTTCACCCAACCTGGGCTAATGGGAAGTTCCTGGCCACACTGGGCTTCCCCCGAGGAAGGTCCTGGTTCCCACTACTTCCACAGACACCTCCATGAGGGGACTTGGGGGCACTGTGGCTCAACAGCCAGCCCTTGAACATTTTTAGGCAGCCAGCAGAGCTGCAGGCAGGCTCATTGGAAACCGGGCAGGCATACAGAGGGTCCTTCTGGGCTCCGGGTGTAGGAAGGATTCCCAAGCCCTCGAGAAGGAAGGGAACAAAGGAGGCCTCTGCTTCGGCCTCAGGCCTCTGACTCCACAGCTCTGCTGCGGTGTGGAAAGCTAGGCTCTTTTTGCCCTGAATTCACCATAAGTTGGTTATGGCTCTCACTCTGCCTCTCATTCCTGGCCTCCTTGTGTCTCTTGTGCATAGGATGCCTGGTCAAGGTGGGCTTCAGAGGCCATCCTTGCTGCTCTGCTCATGGGTACCATTGGTCTGGAAGGAACATGAACAAGCAGAGAGCTAAGTGGGTCTCTGTGAGCTGCAAGAAAATCGATGGTACCAGAAGAGGCATCGATGCCTCTCCTCGATCAGCCTCGGTGCAGAGGCTAAGCTTAGAGTCACCACAAGAAACAACAGCTTTCCACCATAAGGGACATCACCATGGGCCAGTGCCAGAGTCCAGGTACATGAGGACAAAGAGGCAAGGCTCAGAGAAAGAGCTGCCAAGAGCCCCCAAGTTTGGGTGGGGGTGCACCTCAGGTCTTGTGAAAGCCCTTTCTTCCAGATAGGGCCGGCCAGGGGGCTATCCTCTAGGGGGCGATGTTGCTATTTTACTGCTCACCAGAAGAGGCAGCAAGCCTGTCTGGGCCTGCCTGGGCCTTTGTGACTAGGGCCTTGGCTCTGGTCCCACACTGAGGCTGCTGGTTCCTGGGATAACTTCATTTTGCAATGGGGTGGGCAGCTGGGGAGACGGAGGCTGCCTGGAAGGAGGAGGCCCGGGCAGGTGTCTGGGTTAAGGCTAAGCGAGCAGGGTGGGGTTGTTCTGGATGAAGGGACACCCAGCTGGTCTCTGGGCAGGTAACCTGGGTTGGGCCAAGGGACACTGGTTGAGTCACGTCCCACGTCGACAGGTCTCGGTGCGGGCATGACTCAGCCGCAGCTGAGCCCCAGGAATAGAGCCTCGGAGGGCGGCTCTCTGATCCTGATGCTCTTGTAGGATCTGTCTGGGTCCGTGGAGTGACAGAGAACTTGTGTTGGAGAGAGACAGCTGTTCTGTCGCTTAAAATGAAAGGACAGTCCCTGCTACTGCCTGCTGGAGCCTACTGGGGCTGCCTTATCCAAAAAAGCATGGCGTGAATAGGTCGCAGAGGGAGAGTGAGAGGTCTCTCACTCACTGTCCTGAAGACGATGTCTAATATCAGGGTGCTTGAAAGTTCTGAGAGCGACTTTCTGCTTGATAGCTGGTGTTAACTTGCTGGGTGAAGGGAAAGGAGAGGTCTCTCGGGTCCGTTCTATTAAGGCTCTCTATATTTCTCACCGCTGTGAACAAAATAGCAGACTGAGAAGCGACTTCAGTAGGTGAGGGTTTATTTTGGCTCCCAGTTGGATGGTACACAGTCCGTCACAGTAGGAAAAGTGATAGTGGCAAAGCATATGAAGTCGAGGCCACTGGCCAGTCAGGAAACAGAGTCAGATGCTGGCACTCAGTTCGCTTTCTCCTTGGTGCTCAGTCAGGGATGCCCCAGGCCATGGGATGCCACCCCCCGTTTAGAATGGGTCTCTCTAATTCAGCTAACCAAGTCTGAAAACACAGATACAGCCAGATGCTTGTCTCCCTAGCAACACCAAATTCCATTAAGTTGACAATCAGGATTATCTTTCATAGACCCTACCTCCTTTCTGGGGGTGCTCTGTCATCATCACCATGTTAGCTCCCATCCGTAGGAACTACCTCCTTGCTGGATAAGTATCAACCCATATATCTGGGGAGACACACACTTTTGGATCATGCCACTGCAGTGGGCATACTGACTTTCTCGCTTGATATCCCTGTTCCAGGGCCACCAGAGCAGGAAGGTGGGCATGGTGGCTACCATTGACTAACTCTGAGGATAAAAACTGCCCAAGATGGAGATGCCATGGTCTGGACCCTCTCTCTACTTCTCCAGTCTCTTAGATCCACAGAGGCCAAAGCACTCTGGATTCAAGGTGCTGAAACTGAGAGATGCTACCAAGAGTGGATCTGGGGAGGTGGAGGGGCTCTAAGCCCCCAGGAGCCAATGGGATTCAGTTTGTGGGCCCCCGAGGGCTATAAACCACGCTGTGGGCTTCTGCATTGTGGCCTGGCTAGGTTTATCAGTATGGGCATGGGAGTGACATCAGGGTGAAAGCGGATCTGGGGGACCGCTTGTCTGGGGCTCACGTAGGCCCCACCCTCCCCCCTAGAGGCTGAGTCCTGGAGTCAAGGTAGAGCCTAGGATTGGCTTCTAGGCTCAGCATCACAGATCACGGTCTGGTTGAGGTAAGCCTGAGGGGCATGGTTGAAAACAGCTACCTTGATCCTTCAGGAAGCTCGTGTGTGTGTGTGTGTGTGTGTGTGTGTGTGTGTGTGTGTGTCTCCCCAGCACACCACCGCTTGAACTCACAGGCCGGCAAAGTGTGGTTTCTTACTTTTTTCCCTGTGTGTCACTCTCTTGGCGCTGCGCTTCCCTGGAAACTGCTCGTTCGTGCTCTCTCTCTCTCTCTCTCTCTCTCTCTCTCTCTCTGTCTTGTCTGCTTGGCCACTCTGCTTTTCCTGGCCGCCCAGTCTCAAGTCAGATACTGAGAGCTCAAGTTCCCAGAATCGCCTCCTAAGGCCTCATCCTTGGCCTTCCTGCAGAACCGGCCACCCCAGCTCCCCTTTCAGGGCCCCTGCTGGAATGAGCCCCACACAGTTGGACACCCTGGTCTGGAATCTGCCACAGCCTGAAGCACCCCCTTCCCAACTGTGGAATGGGGATGTTGGTGTCAGCGGAATCTCAGGGCGTTTGTGGCCCACTTAACAGGGAGCTCCGGTTGACAGCTGCGTGACTTTGATGCCGACCCTCGGGATTACTAGATGTGTTATAATTAACTCTGCCGGGAGGGTGTGGACTCTGGGGTCAGCCAGGATGCCCGAGGTTGCCTGATTAAGAACAAGAGCTACCCCAAGCCTCGAGTCCAACTGTGACCATAAAAGGCTTTCTTTGGCCACTTTATTTGGAGACCAACACCACCTAGCACAGACAGTCCTCTGGTGGCCTTGGGAGCCCCCTGAGGGTAAATCTGACATTTTTGTTCCTCACTCTTGTTCTGTACCTGTCAAAATTCTTCTGGGGGACTGGAGAAATGGCTCAGAGATTAAGAGCACTGGATGCTTTTCCAGAGGTCCTGAGTTCAATTCCCAGCAACCACATGGTGGCTCATAATCATCTATAATGTAATCTGGTATTCTCTTCTGGCAGACAGATGCACATGCAGACAGAACACTGTATACATAATAAATAAATAAATAAATAAATAAATAAATATGTTTTTTAAAAAGTGAAGTGTTGTTAGGCCTTGTGTGTGTGAGTACACTGTAGCTGTCTTCAGACGCACCAGAAGAGGGCATCGGATCCCATTACAGATGATTGTGGGCCACCATGTGGTTGCTGGGAATTGAACTCAGGACTTCTGGAAGAGCAGTCAGTGCTCTTAACCGCTGAGCCATCTCTCCAGCCCCAAATAAATAAATCTCTAAGGAAAATCTTCTGGGGAAATTTACTTTGCAGACTTCCTTCAGACCTTCCTGGAAGCTGCGGAGCTGGGCTGTCACTGGCTACATAAGCGGCCCACACACTTCCCCCCACCCAGCTTCTACTCTCGAGGGTCCCTTTGGCACGAATCCCTAGGACCGTTGAGAGTCTGACCTTCCTATGACTCCCTTCACATCGGCTCAGAGAAATACAGCTGTTGGAAGAACAACATTGAGATTCTGCTCCTCCTTTGACCAGGTTGGGGCTATGGTGGATCAATTGCTCTACTTTTCGTTAAGTTCAAGGCAGCAACAGGGCCTTCCCCAACTCTCTCATTCTCTCGCTAAGAAGCTAGCTAGCCTGGGCTGGACCCTACTTTGAAGCAAGGAGATCCGGTAGGTACTGTGAGGGTACCAGGAACATATTGCCCAATTTCCAGCAGGCTTCTGTAACGTGGGCGGTCACCGGGGTAGGAAGCAACAGATCTTGGCTGACCCCAGAGCCCCTACCCCATCTCTCTGGGATACAGGGGTCGCAGCGGCTGAGCTATGCTGTAGGAGATGCAGCCTAGCCCGGCTGGCCCGTAAACGGGGCTGGAGGTGGACACCAGGTGTAGGCGCATCACAGGAAAGCAAAAGTAGTTAAATTCGCAACAATAAGGGAACCCCTTCTCCCTGACAGCCCCTTCTGGAACACGGAGGGGGTGATGTGAAGAGGATGCGCTGTGTCCTTGCTGCGCGCGCAACTTCCGGGATCTTCCCCACCACCGCTTTTCTACCCAGGCCAAGAGCAGGGAGACCAGTGAGGGCTGCAAAACGGTGGGTTCCAGGCCACCAGAATGCCCATCTTGCATTGTTCTCGTCACGGGTGTTTGTGAGTTTGCCACTTGCTAAAGTATCTCTGTAACCCCGAATCAGTGCTCACGCAGCTTCAAGCTTGAGCCCAATGGTGACGTTTGACACTCCTTCCCGACTGAGGCCAAACATCCTTGCTTAGCTCGTGGTGTAATTATTTTCCCCAGTCTATGTAGAGCCACGTGATTAGCACTTCTGGGCTTTATATCTGGCACTTCAGGGGCCATACACAGGATGCAATAGTTGTCTAGCGCCCTGAGCATTCATGGTCACGTGACTCAGAGAACCCTGTTAAAAGCTACCAGTTTCCGGCTGAGTTCCAGAGCTGTCGCTGTGAGCGGGCTCTATGCTAAAGACCAGGCAACATGGATCAACAGGTATCTTCAGATCGGAGCACATATCAAACCAAGTTGTGTGTGCTCGTGGGTTGGAACCGTGATCTCGCATGTCCTCTGGCAGCAACAATTGAGTAAATGAGTGCTAGCCTCCATGGCTAATGAGAACCCACTCAGGTGAAATGGAAGCCACTCCGCCCAGCTGCAAGGAGCGCGTCACAGGCAGCACGTGAAGCTCGGATTCATACCGGGCAGGTGAGCGTGCCCACTGATGCTTCCTGTTTGGGGAGACCTAGCTGAGCCTCGAAGCTATTTTACACACTTTTACCTTTTCCTGGTGCAACACCCACTGCCCGAGCTATACACTCCAGAGCTAGCCCTCTCTGCCTTTTCCCAGCCGGTTCTGGTCCACAAGACTGTACTGACGTCAGAGTGGGTGTTGCAAAGGGAGGCTTTGGTGTGAATTCAAAGGGTGTGAATGCTCAGGCTGGTTCTTCTCCTAAGCTTTGTCTTCTGATTGGGAAACTGAGAGGCAAGGCTCTTCGTTACCCTTTCCCACCTTGCGAAGGGGCTCAGTCACTGCGCTCCCCACAAAGCAATGCCTGAGAACGGTGGTCACACCATTTTACCAAGGACGCTCTGAAGCCCACCCTGGCTCCTTTGCTCACTCTAGTCTCAGGCTCTTCCTGGACAGTTCCAGTGGATGACAGACAGCTCCCTTCAGCGGACCCCAGAATGTTGGCTACAAGTTGCAAACATTTCCAGCTGGAGAAAGCTACATAAGATACCCAAGGGCTGTGATCTTTTTGTGGTAGGGTCATCAAGTTCACTGTTCATGGATCTTCTTAGTTCTGCCTTTTGTAGGCTGTGGTAGAATACAAAGTATGGCTGTAGGCACGTGGCTGTGTTTTGATCTATGCAGAAGCCCTGACGCTTATGCTAGTGTTGGACACATAATAGGTACTGTCTTAGTTGGGGTTTCTAACTGCTGTGAAGAGACAACATGACCACGGTAACTCTTATAAAGGAAAACATTTCATCGGGGATGGCTTACTGTTCCAAAGTTTAGTCTATTACCATCGTGGCAGGAAGCATGGCGGCTTGCAGGTAGATGTGGTGCTGGAGAAGTGGCTGTGAGAGTTCTACATCTGGATCTGTGGGCAGCAGGAAAAGATTGCAACTCATGGGGGCTGGTGAGATGGCTCAGTGGGTAAGAGCACTGACTGCTCTTCCAGAGGTCCTGAGTTCAAATCCCAGCAACCACATGGTGGCTCACAACCATCTGTAATGAGATCTGACGCCCTCTTCTGGTGTATCTGAAGACAGCTACAGTGTACTTACATATAACAATAAAATAAATCTTTAAGAAAAAAAAAAGATTGCAACTCAGTGGGTCTCGCTTGAGCATCTTAAACCTCAAAGCCCACCCCAGTGACACACTTCCTCCAACCAGGCCACACCTATCCCAACAAGGCCACACCTCCTAATAGCACCACTCCCTATGGGCCACACATTTAAACCCATGAGTCTATGGGGGCCATTTTTTATTCAAGCCACAGCTATTCAGTAGATTATCTGCCACTGTAAGCATGAAGTGGGAAATCCATGAGACACTTAGCATGCTGCCTGACCTCTGGTTGACGAGTAATGTCCACTTGGTGGAGGTAGATAATTCTGGATCTACGGATGAATGCGCTCTGGGAGAGGCTAATGAGGGTTTCTGTTATTTTTCTGTTGCTATAATGGCTACATTGTGGAGGGGTCAGTTCGCAACTGATAGTCTCTGTTTTGGGCTCATGGTGACATGCAGTAGGCAGAGAACATGGTGAAGGAAGCTACTCATCTCATTGTCATGTGTGAGAGAGACAGAGAGAGACTCTGTGGTCTCATGGTCCTCTCCCAAGGTGAGTACCCAAAGACCTAACTTTCTCTAGACTCCCACCTCTTCCAGGACCTATTACCCCCAGATAGCTCCACGTGGCTGAGCTCAAGCCTTCAGCACTCAGGCTCAAGCCACAGCAAAGACCTTATTGTGAAACAGACTCGCCTTCAGGTTCTGGGGGGCGGGGGAGACGGAGGGGCGGGGATGACGCAAGCGGCTTTGTCTCTGTACTACCAGATGCTTACAACCCGGAAGAAAACGCAGCTTGCCAGCCATTGCCGCCATCTCCCAAATGAGTTCAGATCACTGCAGGTGGATTTCCTGTTTCTCAGAGGAAAGAAGGTGCTGCCTGCTGTGCTCTTGTGTGAGAGGCAACTGGCGGGAGGCCTTGCTGGCCGTTCCCTTCCCAGACTTCTCTCCCCATCCCTACCCCACCCCCACCGTGCTCCCACCTACCCTCTTTTGGAACCGGAAAGGAAAGAATCCAAGAGCCTGGCTAGCAGAGACTTTCCACAGCACACTCTCATCTCCCCGGGGTGTCTTCCTTTCATGAATTGGGAGCAGGCAGGCTGTATCACAGGCCTCAAACTACACAGGTAAAAGCCATTCATTCAGACAGCTCGTGGCCAGCGCAGAGGAAATGATGGCCCTTGGGAGCCTGTCTATCTTCTGAGGCTCAGATTCTCTGGTCTCTGGGGTCACCTGGTGCAAGGCTTGGAAGCAGCAAGCGCCAATGGAAGGATTGCTATTGGGTGGGGGGGCTGCTTTGAAGGTTCATGAAGAGCCTTAGATGTCTGCGGACGGTTGTTCTTAGATCCTCGTTCTCCGTATTAGTAAAGGTTCTCTAGAGTTAACAGAACTTATATTGAGGGAATTTATTGTAATGACCTACAGCCTGTAGTCCAACTAACCCAACATCGAGCAGCTATGGATGGAAAGTCCAAGAATCTAGTCGTTGCTCAGTCCCACAAGGCTAGCTGTTTCAGCTGCTCTTCTGTAAACATAGGTTCCTACAGATGTGCTGGCGAGTAAATGCAAGCAGAGAAGGAAGAGTGAGCCTTCTTCCTATGTCCTTATGTAGACTTCCAGCGGAAGGCCTGGCTCAGATTAAAGATGTGTACCACTATGCCTGGATCTGGAACTTGCTTTGTCCCAGGCTGACCTTGAACTCAGAGATCTCCTTGCTTCAGTCTCCTGGCATTAAAGGCCGGTACTACCTTGCCTGGCCCTAAGCTTTTCATGGCCACTATGCCTCAAGATCTCCATGCCAAGATCTGGGTCAGAAACTTGTGTCTTCCAGCCTCGAGATCTGGCCCACAGGTGAGCTCTTCCAATTCTGGATTGTAGCTCATTCCAGACACAGTCAAGTTGACAACGAGGAGTAGCCATGACACCTTCCATGGCTTCAGGCCGATAGATTCATCAAGTACAGGAGCCAGAGCCGTGTGAGCCTAAGGGGTTGGCCCCACCTACACTGTGAGAGAAGAGGATCCAATGGGCAGTGTGGTGCTTTGAATATGCTTGGCGCAGGGAGTGGCACTGTTTGAGGTGTGGCCTTGTTGGGGGAAGTGTCTCACAGTGGGGATGGGCTTTGAGACCTTCTTCCTAGCCATGTGGGAGACAGTCTTCTCCTGTTTGCCTTTGGAATAAGATGTACAACTCCCAGCCCCTCCAACGCCATGCCTTCCTATGCACTGTTATGCTTCCCACCATGATGCTAATAGACTGAAACTCAGAACCAGTAAGCCAGCCCCAATTAAATGTCATCCTTTAAAACGAACAAACAAAAAAGACTGATTTAGTTATTATATATAAGTACACTGTAGCTGTCTTCAGACACACCAGAAGAGGGCCCAGGATCCCATTACAGATGGTTGTGAGCTGCCATGTGGTTGCTGGGATTTGAACTCAGGGCCTCTGGAAGAGCAGTCAGTGCTCCTAACCACTGAGTCATCTCTCCAGCCCCTAAATGTCATCCTTTATAAGAGTTACCTTGGTCATGGTGTCTCTTCACAGCAATGGATACCCTAAGAGAGGCAGGCCTTGAAGATGGGAGCAGGGGCACATCGGCAGCTGTTTCCTTGATAAAGAGAAGGTCCGTTATGAAGATTCTCCTAGGGAGTGGTGGGACCTGTCTCTCGCTTCCCTCTCCCATGATCTTTCCGACGGCCTGGGAACAAGCCACTCACTTGGGCCATAAGAGGAGTCTCCAGGCCACAGCAAGGATCCATCTGTCCCTGAGTATCAACACCAGGTTGGTCCTCTCACTCCTGATCAGCGGCAATGAAGAAGGAGGGGAACTCTGGAACCGGTTGTGTGGATCTCGCCGAGGGACCCTAGCCAGCTGAGTTACCAAGTGTCTCACATACACACACCAACCCTCTCCATAGCTGCTGTTCTGTCTTGCCAGGGTCAGGAGGGAGTCAGTGGCTGAGGTGTGAGGTCAGTCACCAGGGCTAGTGTCCCCCCACCCCACCTGATCCCCTATCCTGGAAACCCTTTTTGGTTACTAGGAGACTGTCTCAGTCTGGCAGGAGCCAGAAACAGTTCTACTTCATGTTCAGCTCTGACATCCCAGCAAGGTGTTCTGACAGGGGTGGGGCAAGAGCTGAGTGGGGTAGGGACTGGTCTGCCCCACGGACTTGGCTGATGTGGTCACTAGGCAAAACGAGGTCATGTTTGCAGAACCACTTCCAAAAGGGCAAGGCCTAACGTCACTTCACCGTGAAGCAACTTGGAAGCAGAAGCTGAGGAGGTTCTGGCCTGGCACGATGGCTGGGCAGTAGAGAGACTGCTGTGGCTTTGGGAGCCTTGGCAGTTCAGCCCCCCCCCTCCGCCCCCCAAACCCACTCAGGGCCCATGGTCCCTTTGCAGCATCAACCCACTCATTTGTCAGAAGGTAGAGCGTGGCTTTCCCTGTCTCTTCTGATAAACGTTCTGTTCTGGAGCTCCCAAATCCTGGCACCACATACTTCTTGTGATGGAAGATACTTGGGGCTCAGGAGGTAGAGAGGCTCCAGGCCTCTCACCATCGACAGTGGTGTGCGGGGGGGGGGGGGGGGGGGGGCACCATTGTCATGCTCCCAGGGTGTCTGAGGTCTTCAGTGCCTGCCTCGAGCTCTGAGTAAAGTGGTTGGAAGAGAAGCCCCTTGGAAGGGATATGCCCCCTTTTGAGCCTTAAAAACAAAAACAAAACAAAACAACAACAAAACCCACAGGGTTTCAGGAATTAGGACACACAATGCTGACGGTTAACAAACCGGCTTTCGGATGGTAAAACCACAGCAGTACCGAAGCGTGTTATTCGGAAGAGCGTGATAGGCTTCCTTAACTGCGTCGCGTCGTGGGTGGGTGGCTGTTGGAATCAGACCAAAGGCATCACAGCTTTGTCCCCTTCAGTCCCAGGGATGAGCCCCCAAAGCTGCCCAGGACCTGAGTCCTTGGCGAGGGTGAGTCCTTGCTCATCTCTCTGGCTCTTCCCTTCGTTCACCTCCTCTTTCCCAAAGCCGCCTGGAAGGTGAAGGCTGCTTCAGGAGCTGACCAAGGTTTCTATCCTGTCCAGCCAGTCTCTGCCTCAGGCTGCTGGTCTGTGCATTCACCCTCCTCTGAGACTATGAGGTATCTATCATAGTGGACCTGTGGAGGCTACAGAGGAGAAGGGGAGGAGGGATTGGGGAGGGATGGGAGGATGGACTCCATGAGGGAGTGACCAGGAGGTGAGGGGGGGGGGGCAGCGTTTGGGATGTAAATAAATAAATAAAGATCCACCCACAATTCAACATGGGAACCTGTGAATATTCCCTAGTATGGCAGAGCAGCGAATTGGCATTGAACTATTACAAGAAATTACAAGAAAGGGGCTTCATATAGCCGGATACTGGTGGCACACGCCTTTAATCCCAGGGCTAGACAGAGAAACCCTGTCTCAAAATAAAATAAAATAAAATAAAATAAAATGGCTTCATAGCTGGTTGCCCACCATTTTGACTCTTGAGAGGCAGGGATCTAGGGAAGGAAAAAGAGGTCTAGATGCCAGGCAGATGAGGATGAGGAGCTGGGACAAGTGTCTGCAGACTTTTGAGCTGCAGGGTGAGGTGGCAGCTGAGGAATGTCACCTGACCCCTCAGAACCGCTGCTAGCTAGCCGCAGGTAAGAGGTGGGACCCACTGAGAGTTTTGGGGTAGATGCTAGGCCTGTGGCTTGTGGGCCAGCTGGAGTTAATACTAATGGGGTTTCTATGAAGACAGGATTGGGGGCACCGGTGGCTCTCTGTGATGCGATTTCAGTCAGCGTTCCAACATAAATAGGTCTTTGTTGGGTTAGCCTGCAGCTGTTAAGGTACCCATTTCCTTCTCTCCCCTTCCAGTTTCACCCTCCTGGCTTTTGAGTTAAATTTAGGATGTCTCAGGATGTTTTCGTTTTATTGTGCTGGCAGGTGTGATTAAGGGAGGGTTTTTTAGAAGAGGCCTGTGCCCTGAGCTAGCTCAATGGGCCTAGAGGTTGTCATTTGTGTCCTTTTAGGAGGGGGCCAAGAGAGATGACAGAAAGAAACAGCAGGAAGCCATCCCTTGGAGGAGGAGGAGGAGGAGGAGGAGGAGGAGGAGGAGGAGGAGGAGAGGGAGCAATATAGCCATAGCCAAGGGATACCCAAGGCTACTGGAATCTAGAAAAGACACAAAGGACTTTCTCCCAGAGCCTTCAGAAGAGCATGGTCGGCCAACACTTTGACTTTGGATTTGTGGCTCCCAGAACCCTCTGAATCCGCCATGTTGTGTAAAGAACTGCCCTATAGCCCGACAGGAGTTCTAGTCCCAAGACTTTGATTCTGCGCTTTCCCATTTAGAATCCATGTTGCCCACCTGCCTCTCTGGCTACACTTTGCCCGTCCATCGTTCTTTTTCTGGGCACCCCTCCCTTGGCTCTCAACGGATACCATCAGCTGGCTCCCGCTCAGTCAGATGGGCTGTCTGGAGGTACGGCGAGGACATCGGAGTCTTAGTGACTCCTTGGGGATTCGACATCGGGGTGCCTCGGTCCCAGGCTGCTCCCATCTCACCTGCGTAGGGAGTAATGATGCCATGGTAGATGGCTTCCTAGCTCAGAGCAGCAGCTGCGACCATCTCAGCCGCTGTTTCAAGGCTGTGTGACTCAGCAGGAGTCACGGCCATCAACAACTAGACTTAATCCTTCTGAACCTTCTGCTGAGCTATCTTGTCACCCCAGACACACTAAGGATGTGTTCCCAAAACTTTCTGAACCTCAGAGGTGGACCCTATCCCCAAAGCTCAGGAAACTCGGCTCCTGGCGTTCACTACTTTTTTTTTTTTTTTTTTTTTTTTTGCTTGTCCAAGGTGTGTAAATAATGGCTGGGGTCCAGGCAAGGCGGCACGAGCTTCGGAGCCAAGAGCAAAGGTGAACGAAGCTTCAGTGGAGTCTAGCAGCCTCGGGGCCCTGGCTTCAACCTGATGGTGTATGCAAAACATTCTCTCCTCTCCTCCTTCCAGCAATCTGTCTCTCCAGGGTAAAAATAAGAAGTGCATTTACCATTCGACTGGCATCGCCTGCACGCAGGCTCTGCATCCGAGGGCCTGCTAACCGGCAGGCTGTTCAAGAGGCACTGGCTACCAGAACGTTCCTAACTCCCCACACGGGAGCAGGTGTAAGTTTCCATTCACAGGGCTCAGGAACAAGAGGCTTTCTATGTCACAACTTACGGTAAAGGTGTAGTCATCCAGACAGTGTGGCCTTATCAGAGGAGGAGCCGAGGCCCCGACCTGTGCCCAGCTGATTTCTGGCAAAAGGGCAAAAAGTAACTCGGTATGTGTTGCTGGAGCAAAGTCAAGGCTGAAAAAAAATAAACGGCCCTTGGCCTGAGCCTCAAAGCTGCTACCGAGACAAACTCACCATGGGTCACAGGTTAACCGCACGCCTCCTCCCCCAAACTACAAAATATGTAGGAGGATAGAAACTCTTCAGGCTCCAAGGTCAGGGGAAGGGGTTTCAGGAGCAACACCAGAAGCACGAGCCGCTAAAGCGAAGGCAGGCACACTAGACGGCGTCAAAAGGAGACACCTGTGCTGTGGGAAACGTCTTGCGCAAGGGCTTAAAGGACGTGCTACAGACTGGGAGAAAAATGTTTGTGGACCACGCGTCCGGCAAAGGACTGGTGCTTACGGTACGCAGAGAACTCTCACGACTCAATGGTCAAAACCAAACAATGCAGTGGGAACGGAGGCAAACGGCACAAACGGGCATTTTGCCAGGCGGACTTAGAGCTACAAGTAAGGAACATCATCAGCCACTGTAGGGGAACCTCACACTGTACGTGGGCCTTCGCCGTGGGGAATGACACCAGGGGCCAGGCTGTTCTAGCTGCTGTTGAATGGTCCAATCAGCCTGCATGGGGTTTGCTGTTTTCCTAGGAAACCAAACGTCCACACATCGTCATATGACCAACTGAGTTCATTTCTGGACATTGGTCCCAGGGTTAGGCAGACCTGTGTTCATACCGAGCCTGGACACCCGTTGTTCAGAGTGTTCAGAGTCCACGACCACCCCAAAGCTGAAAGCAATCCTGATTATCCTTCTGCAGATGAATGGCTGGCTCTGTTCTACCCACGCTACCCACTACCCTTCCTGACCAACGACAAAGAGGACTAGGCTGCAGAAGGTGCAGTAATATAGCCACAGCGCTCTCTGTCTTTTTTTGTTTGGTTGGTTTGTTTGTTTTGTTTTTGAGACAGGGTTTCTCTGTGTAGCCCTGGCTGTCCTGGAACTCACTCTGTAGACCAGGCTGGCCTCGAACTCAGAAATCCGCCTGCCTCTGCCTCCCGAGTGCTGGGATCAAAGGCGTGCGCCACCACTGCCCAGCTCTTCTTTAGTTCTTAATTATTATTATTTTTAATGTTGCTGTGGTAAAATCCTCTGGCAAAAGCAACTTAAAGATAAAAGGGCTTACTCTAGCTACGGATCAAGTGCACCATGGTGGGGAGCCCAGGGTGGTGGGGGTTTCTTTCCATCCTAACCAGCCAGGAAGCAGAGAGCAGTGCTTGCTGCTGCCCAACTCCCTTCCTTATTTACATAATGGATCCAGCAAGGAGATGGTGCCACCCACAATGGGTGGGCCTCCCTACCTCAGCTAAAGCAGTCAAGATAACCCCCTACAGGCACTTCCAGAGGTCCATCTCCCAGGGGATTCAGTCAAGTTCTGAATTAACCCCAACCATCCCAAACCCTTGGGGATTTGGGCTCCCAGACACTCTCTGCCTTAGCCTTGCTCATGATTTCTGCAAACAGATTGCTCCAAGAGGGCTGGGGGTGGGGGCATGACTGTCACTTAGGGTGGCTTGAAGCTCCCACATTGTCAGGGGCTGGGCTCTGTGTTCAGAGCATGGCTTCTGTTTTATGCTTCTCAAGTGACAGATAGGCTACTCTTTTTGTTTGTTTGGTTTTGTTTTTGTTTTTCGAGACAGGGTTTCTCTGTATAGCCCTGGCTGTCCTGGAACTCACTCTGTAGACCAGGCTGGCCTCGAACTCAGAAATCCACCTGCCTCTGCCTCTGCCTCCCAAGTGCTGGGACTAAAGGAGTGCGCCACCACTGCCTGGCGATAGGCTACTCTTGGGAGCACAGTGCTAACTCTGGCTGAAGGGCTCCCTACAAAGATGGGGAAGGTCAGCTCTGCTTCCAGGCCAGCAGCCCTGAGTATGGATTCCTGCTCCATCTCTGCTCCAGGCAGCCCTGAGTATGGATTCCTGCTCCATCTCTGCTCCAGCAGGGCCCCAGGGCCAGATGTGGTAGAGGCAGCTTGGCCAGGGCTTACACAGGGTTCTCTCTTTCCCTGGGCAACCCCCCCCTCCCACTCTTCCTTTGAAGGGACCGCAGGGTTGCCATTGTGAGCTGTGTTGTGTGGGAGTCAGAAGCTGGCACTGACCTTGTCATTCCCAAGGAGCTCTGGTAGCCTGGTGTGGTGACTGAGGGGGACTACAGATTCTCTCTTTGGAGGACATTTTTCTTTTTTAAAGATTTATTTTTATTTATTTTATGTGTATAAGTACACTGTAACTGTATAGATGAGCTGTACAGGTGACTGTGAGCCATCCATCAGTGTGTGGCTGCTGTTGATCTTAGGATCTCTGCCAACTCCGCTCGCTCCAGCCCCGCTCACTCCGGCCTGCTTGCTTCTCAGCATAATTTACTGTAGCTGTCTTCAGACGCACCAGAAGAGGGCGTCCGATCTCATTACGGGTGGTTGTGAGGCACCATGTGGTTGCTGGGATCCGAACTCAGCACCTTCGGAAGAGCAGTCAGTGCTCTTACCCGCTGAGCCATCTCGCCAGACCTCTTTGGAGGACATTGAGGATTGAAATTCCCCCATGGAAAGGGGCAAGAAATGCCTAAGGTAGAGACAGTACTACGGCAGGTGTTTGATCCCTTGCTATTCTAGCTGGTTGTCTTTGGGCACCAGATTGCTGTGTCAGAGGGCTGTGGAAGCCTTCAGGTTAAATGAGAAGCTCACATGTACACAAACACGTGCACTGTGATATATGCATGTACCCAAACACACACACACACACACACACACACACACACACACACACACACACATACACACACAGAGTGATGTGTGCATGCACCCTTAACACATGCATATACACACTGTGATGCATATATCTATCTGAACATGCACATACACACACATTGTGATATATGTATCTCACATGTTCGCGCACACACAGAGAGCCATGCAAGCACACACTCTGATGCCTGTATCTACCCCAGCACACACTCATACACTCATTTGCATATACTTGTATAACCCCTTGCTCCCATAAGAACGCTCTGGCCCAGCACAGTCTCCACTGGGCCAGACTTGGCAGTGGCAGAGCTAGTTAAATCAACTTGTCTGATTGCAGCTCTTGGACAGTGACTTCCTTCTTTTTCCCCAAGTCTGGGCTTGGTGGCAGGCAGTAGCATTCCCACCTGGGTGAGGAGGCAGGTCCTGTCTGCCATTACTTGCTTTCATCAAGCCAGACACTCCATGCTGAGCATGGGTTTGAGTGGAACACCCACCCTGTCCCTTCCCTAATCTTTCTCACCAGCTGAAACTGGTTGACAAAGCTCAGACTGCCGAGGCCTGAAGCCACCGTCTTTGCTCAGGCCTTAAGGTATTGCTCTGTGTGTGTGTGTGTGTGTGTGTGTGTGTGTGTGTGTGTGTACATATGTGTGTGATTGTATAGTGTGTATGTGCATTTATGTGGTGTATATATATATATATATATATACATATGTGTAAGAGCGTGTTTGTATGTATATGTGAGTATGTGTGTATGTGTATATATGTATGTATGTGTATATATGTGTGTATGTATGTATGTGTGTATATGTGTGTGTATATGTGTGTGTATGTATGTGTGTGTATGTGTGTATGTTGGGATGAATACATGCATGCATTGTTATAATGATAGCAGATTCAGAGATGCAAGAAAAACTGAGTAAATTAATAAATTGAATCTTACTTCCCACAAAAAACAAAACAAAACAAAACAAAATAGTCCTATGGAGTCCACGGACCAAGCCAGTGACCTGGTGGATGGAGCCTCTGGCCATGGCAACCCCAGAAGCCTGAGAATGCAGCTGCCCTGGCTGATGGCTCCCTGCCTCAGAGATATCACGCCCACTCTTCAAGGTGGGCCTCCAGGACGCCATGGACAGTCTGTTTACTACCTTATGTATAGTCTTGTCTTCCATCAAATGCACCTCTCTGGAGAAGCCCCTGAGAGGCACTTCCCATCTCAAGTGACAATGGCTTTGTGTCAAGCCATCTCAGGTGGCAGTGGCTTTGGATGTATCCATAGATGCTAGGCTGAAAGTAGTGTTGGCACACATGCCTTAGACAGTGCCGGCTGTTTTTTTTTTTTTTGTTTGTTTGTTTTTTTGTTTTGTTTTTTTGGTTCACCAGACAGAAACCTAGACACATGTTTCCATCCTATTGGCCTGTAGGCAAGTCTGTGAGGTACTGTCTTAATTAACGATTGATGTGGCAGTCCCCAGAATACTGCTGAGCAAGCCATAAGGAGCAAGTCAGTAAGCAGCATCCCTCCATGGTCTCTGCTTCAGCCCCTGCCTCCAGGTTCCTGCTTGAGTTCCTGCCCTGGCTTCTCTCCATGATGGAGTGTGGCCTGAGAATTGCAAGCTGGAATAAACTCTTTCATCCCTGAGTTGCTTTTGGTCATAAATGTTTCACTATAGCAACTGAAATTTAACTAGGGAATGGACAATAGGCTAGTCCACCCTGGCCCACTCAAAACTACCAGCAAGGCCACCAGTAGCTTTCCGCCTATGGGGAGGGGGGAGGGCCTGGAGAGGTTGCTCAGTGGGGAGGAGTACTTGCTTTGAGATCACGAGGACTGAGTTCAAATATCCCCAGCACCCAAATAAGAAGTTGGTCTTGGTTGTGTATGCCTGTAACCCCAGTGCTCAGGGAGCACGGAGACAGGCAGATCCCGACAGCACACTAACCAGAAAGCTCAGACAAAATAGTGAGCTGCTAGTTCGGTGAGAAACCCTGGCTTGAGGCAGTAAGATTCAAAACAATAGGGCTGGAGAGGCAGTTCAGCAGTTAAGAGCACTGACGGCTCTTCCAGAGGTCCTGAGTTCAATTCCCAGCAACCACATGGTGGCTCACAACCATCTGTAATGAGATCTGACGCCCTCTTCTGGTGTGTCTGAAGACAGCTACAGTGCACTCATATAAATAAAATAAATAAATCTTTAAAAAAAAAAAGACTGAAAACAACAGAGGAAGGTACCTGTCTTAGGTTTCCATTGCTGTGCACAGACACCATGGCCAAGGCAACTCTCATAAGGACAACATTTTATTGGGGCTGGCTTACAGGTTCAGAGGTTCAGTCTATTATCATCAAGGCAGGAGCATGGCAGCATCCAGGCAGGCATGGTGCAGGAGGACCTGAGAGTTTCACCTCTTTGTCTGAAGGCTGCTAGAAGACTGGCTCTGGCGTGGTTAAGAGGAGAGTCTCATTGCCCACACCCACTCCAGCAAGGCCACACCTCCTAACAGAGCCCCTTCTTAGGTCAAGCATATTCAAACTACCCCAGTTCCCAACTTCTTACCATGTCCTTTAGATGCACACACATCAACATGGGTCTCTGCATACTCAAATGCACACAGCACACACGCGCGCGCACACACGCACCACACCTCAAAATACATGGTGCTGGGTTGTGGCTCAGTAACAGGGCACTTGACCGAGGCCTTGAGTCCCAACCCCAGGGCTGTAGAAAAAAAAAAATAAGAAGAAAAATGAAAAAGTAAACAATGTAGATATAATGCAAGGTTTTTGTTTGTTTTCACGAGACTGGAATAGGGAAGAGGGCAGTCACAGCCGGATGCAGGGCAATGATCCAGTGTCTCAGTGGGTGTGTCTCACTGTGTCTCTCCTACTTCATGACCAGCCCCCAGCCCCCGGGACCTCTGCCCCCACTGCCTGGAATTCACTGGCAGCCTCTCCCCTTTCCCCCCTTTTCTCTATTTTTCTAAATTTCAATTTTAAAATGAACAATTAAAATATGTTTTTGTTAATTCTTTGAGAATTTCACACATGCATACGGTGTGCTTGGATCATATCCATCCGGTACGTTCGCCCCCTCCAGATCTGCTTCTACACCTCCAACTTTCTTTTCTCTCTCTTTTTTTCTATAATCCACTGTCCTGGTTAGTCATATGTCAACTGGACACAAAGCTAGAGTCGTCTGAAAGGAGGGAACCTCAATTGAGAAGATGCCCCCAGAAGATCCAGCTCTAGGGCATGTTCTTCATTAGTGATTGATGAGGGTGGGCCCAGCCCATTGTAAATGGGGCCATCCCTGAGTTGATGGCCCTAAATCAATAAGAACGCAGGTAGAGCAAACCGTGGGGAGCAAGCCAGTAAGCAGCACTCCTTCCATGGCCTCTTGCTTCCTGTTGTGACTTCCTCCAAGGATGAAAAGCAATATGGGAGTGTAAGCTGAAATAAACCCTTTCCTCCCCAACTTTTTGATTATAGTGTTTCAGCACAGCAATAGAAATCCTAAGACACTCATCTCATTCGACTAGTGATGCTCCTGTAAGATTGAATGTGCAGAGAGGTTGGAAGAAGAGGAGCCACACTCCTGAAGAAAAGTGACTCTCCCTTCCCCAGCGGCCATCAGTGGTGGTCCACAGCCCCCTCCCCCAGCCACAGGTGGGAGCTTGCGAGCCCCCCTTTCTTCTCCACACTGAACTACTGACTGCCTAGGTCTTGTGCGAGGAAAAAAAACCGGGAAGGGCCATAGTTCCTCCACGATGGTGACTCTTCTTCTCCAGGTGCAAGGAAGTCACACGCGCACCATCCCAGTACAGATGTGACAATCCGGTCCCCTTGGCCAAGAAAGTCCCATAAAGTTCATCCTGTTGGGGCGTGTGGGAGGAGAGGAAGGGGTGGCCCTATTCTACTGGCTGGAGAAGGGCCTTCCAGAGTGTTTGAGTGGCAGCTGTTGTGGGCGGGGAGTGACGGATGCATGTGACCGATTTACTTCACAGGCGATGATCCTTAAGAGGCTTTTCCCCCCTCCCCCCCCAACCCCCGGCAGCCACTCAGGCTAGCAGAGGTTCAGGATGAGACCCAGCCTCAGTTGCAGTGGGGTGCTCCACGGATGAACCTCTGTCCTCTGTAGCCATACCATAGGTCTCATGCTCCCGGTGGCTCTGACAGTGTCCCCTCTTAGGACTTCTTTGCTTTCCACATCCGGTTGACCTGCTCCTTGACCTGTGGACATTGTACTGAACCTACTGGATTTGATCCAGCTCTTTAAAAGCTCCCAAGCCACCTCAGGCGTGAGTGATGTGTCCGACTTGTCGCTGCCCCTCCTCCCATCCTCCTTCATGCTAGGGTAGGAAACAGATTTGCATAAATACTCTGGGGGGACGCTGATAGTCCACCTGTTGGTACCCTAAGTGGGTGCTGTCCTTCCTTGTCTTCCCGATGCCTCTCAGAAATAGTGGAATCAGACCCTTCTGGCTGCAGTGTCCCCAGGATGCTGTAAGCAATAAGGACAAGAATGGGAGAGCTGGCCTTCAGGAGGACATGGGAGGTTGTGGGCAAACCCTCTGGAGGGAGCTTTGCCCAAAGGAGTGTGTAGCCCTGCAAATGACCTCAGGACAACCTCTTAGCCCAGTCCCCTGAGCCTTTGCACGTATCCAGCGTCACTTGTACCCTCCCCCACACTATTTCTACATAGCAACCACCCTCGTTCTCCACATTCCAGCTCAGAGGCCTGCCTGCCCCTGAAAGGGAGGCAGTAGCATGAATCCCACAGGAAGCTCTCCCTAGCACTTCTCCGCAGAGGGAGCATTCCTCAGGGCCCCTTGGGATCTGGCCCTGGACTTCCCAGGCCCGGCTCCTTCCCAGGCAGGCTCAGCAGTGGCTCCTTACGTGACTGCCTGAGGGTGCACATGCCCCCCTCCCCCCCCCCCCCCCCCCCCCCCCGCCACGCAAATGTGGGTGTGTGCCTGGGGTCTGAGTGAGGAGCAAAGCCTGTGTGAACTTGTCATCTGGAACTAGCCAGCAGGCAGAGACGTCAAAGCCACGCCGCTGAACAATGCTGCTTTTTTTAGCCCTGCAACCATTGCCTGGCAGATACCGGGAGAGGCAAGCGAGGTGCTCGGCCCTGTCGGTTGAATGGACCCCCACTGGGAGTCTGGGACTGAGAGTAGGAGGGGTTGGGGACAGAAGAGAGCTGCTTCTAAGATGTCCATCAAGCCCCTTGGTTTTCTAGCTCTGATGTCATCTCAGAGTTGTCTTGTCAATGACATTTGCCAACTCGGTGGAGATGTCGAAGGTGGGTCTATGGAGCAGACCCTTGGTTCACAGAGTAGCTTGGTCCCCTAAAGATTCGAACAGGGTGTTACTCCGAGCAGGGAACTATGGGACTGATGGGAAAGTCCCCAGGGCATTTCTTCTTATAATGCAGATGGCTCTTTACTGAGACCACTCCCCCGCCTCCCCCATCTGGAGTAAAAAAGCTAATGGAAGCTTCCAGAGCACACAGGGAGGACTGAGTCTATGGTGTGTGTGTAGGGGAAGAGGGGTAGGTTGGGGGATGGATTATATGAGTAACACAGTAAAGCCAAATGAGACTCAGTTAGCACTTACATCACAATGTCATGTGACAAACACCAGCTTGTAACTCTCCTTCCTGCTCTGCTGCACTAGGCCCAGGGCCCCTTGGGCTGGGGCTCAGTGTTGCTCCCGTGTCCTTTGTTCCCAGACACACTCTGCTGAAGCAAAGCAGGGCCACCAGGACCTGCTTGTTGAGTGAGCACCCTCAAGCCCTGCTCTTATGTGGCCTCTGAGCTCCCAGGGAGCCAGTGCTGGGGCAAATTCTAAAGGCAGGTGCTTGGGGGCTGCCCTCAGCCCTTTCAAGACTCAGGGAACAGGTCTCTAGTTTTCCCTGGAGCCCAAAGGGCTCCTGTCCAAGGGGACATGTGCAGATGAGGGCTTCTGCTGTCTGAGTTAGGAAGGGGGACCTGTGACATTGGCCAACGCAAAGGCTTAGGATCTGTGTTTCTGTTACCCCCGTGCCTCAGTTTCTCCTCTGAAGAACACAGACGAACCATAGCCCCTCCAACTGGTTGTTTCCAAGGGCTTCCATGGGCTAGCCCAGGCTAGCCTGGACCAGGACACCGGGCTCTGACTTGGACTCCCTGGAGTGTGCTGAGATGGTTGGGCTGGTCTCCAATAAAGAAAAAGAAAGTCTTGCATTCTGTGTTCTGGTAAAGGGCTACCTACAGGATCCCAGCGCTCTACAGACTTGCTCATGCATAGCTTCTACTGCCCAGGGCTTTGGCTGCGGTTGTTGAGTTCTGCACCTGGCCCTTTAGGGCAAGGAAGGTGCTGAACAGGCAGTCCTAGACAGGCCTGTCAGGAAGAATGCTGTGTGACCGCATAGCTGTTCCCCTGGCTCAGTGGCCATGAATAGTCCTGGACCTCACACTTTTGGGCTAGCCGTGAGGGCCTACTCCCTTGCCACCAGAAGCCACACCTTCGACAGGGACTAGAGAGTGGCTTGGCCAGTATGTCTATACTATGCCCGGCCTACCCCCAGCTTGTCTTGTGTTTATAGCAGCCTGCAGCTGCCAGCCATAGTCCCCGAGAATCATCCCACTGACCACTCCAGGCACTGATGGCTCTGCCCAAGATTCGTGCACTCTTGCACGTGTGCCTGTGTGTGTGTGATGTATGTATGTGCACACATGTGCCTGTACGTGTGGTATGCCTGTGTCATGAAAGGCACATG
>JADRCD010205150.1:0-12849 GCA_019843815.1 Montemys delectorum | reverse complement strand
TCCCCACCCCATCTAAGGAATGGGAAGACCTCACTGGGTATGGATGGTGCCTGGCCATTTCCATCTCAGAGTTCTCTCAGGAGTCTCTCAACCTCCCCAGCGGCCTCTGCTGATGAACACTCACAGCCAGGCCACTGGCCCTGAAAAGTTCTTTCCTCTGAGGGTGTCTGCTAGGTTTGGTTCCCCACTTCAATAAGACAGTACTTGTCACAGGGCACTAGTTATAAGAGTCAGCTTCTGCTACCTGCTCCAGGACCTGCCAAGGGTCACATGTCTTCCTCCATGAGGCCTGTAGCCCACAAAAGGCCTCGTTTAAAATGCCTTGACCACTTGAACTATATTGATATGGACCGCTGGAGGCTTCTGAAGGTGTTTGTGTCTCCTGAGGGGTGTGACTGTCCCTGTTAGCACTGGAAAGGCTGAGGAAGTCAGCTTGGATGCCCCACCCCTCTTTGTCAGTTAGCTTGGATGCCCCCACCCCTCCTTGGCTGTCAGCTTGAATGCTCCCACTCAGCACACACTCAGAGGGCCCAGGAGCAGCCCCAAGGTTCTGATGGGGACTCAGATCGGTGGGAGGGGACTGTCACAGAAGCACAATATGGGTGATGAGGACCTGCTGCTCAAGTGAGGTGTGGGACTGAGTGAGGGACATGCTTTCCTGGGCCTCTGTAACCCCTCTGCAGAATGGCAGCTCCTTGCAAGGTCAAAAGAATGAGGCCGTGGTGGCTTCGAGCTGTCTGGGTGTGGACATGCCTTGTGTGGTCAACACAGCCACCATCCCCATCTGAGCCCCTCAGAGCTGGGGGCCTGACCAGGGGACCTGATGCTGGGGGATGAGCCCTGGTCCCTTTTCTTCTCCTGGCTGGTGGCTGGTGGCTGGGGTCTGACTAAGGCTCTCCTGGGAGTCAAAAGTCCTGTTGCTCCTTCAACTTTTCTTAGGTCACTGTGAAAATGACCTTAGCCACACTAACCTTCCACAGACTTCTCTAGAAGAAGAAGCACCTGCCCATGGGGTCCCATAGATTCCACCGGAGGGGCTGCTTCCTCCAGCCCACCTTAGGGTAGGAGTATAGATGAACATTGTTCTCCCTGTCTAAGAGTTTCACTGGGAAGCAGGTTTAAATTGCAGACACCCCTCACCCCCCACCACTGGCCTTTAATTCTGAGGATGGGAAGAGTTGGGGAGAGGAGAGCCACCAGTGGGCTTTACACTCCTGGGAGTCAGGGACTCTGAAAAGAAGATACAACGTGTCTGCTCGAAGAACTTTTCCCAGCATGCCAAAGGGAAGATGACATTGACTCTCATTGGAGCCCTTGGTGCCCTTGAAGGCTGTAGTCACCCCTCTCCCCGCCTCCAGGATCCCTGGGCAGCACTCCAGGCCAATTTGGACTCCTGGGAACCATCTCTGGGGAGCTGCAGGGTCCTGCGATGCTCTTGCTCTGGGTCAGGCCTGCCGAAAGGCCAGAGCTGTGGTGGGAACTGGTGGCTGGCTCCAGTCTGGCTTTCTGTGTGGCCTTGGGTCCGTGTCACCTTCATCATTTGCCCGTTTCCCTCCCCTCCTCCAGCTCTTGGGAGGGGCCAGAGCTTCCACTTTGCTCAGCAGTGCAAAAGCAGGCAAACGGTCAGAGGGGCCGTTGGCCCGGTGGCAGGTGGTGTGTGCCTCATGGACTCTGCACTGAGGCTGAGGAAGAGTGGAGTTCGTGAACTCTACAGATGCCCATCCAGTGTTGGCACCATAGCCAGGGGGACAATGGGTGGCAAGCTTCATCCCCACAGTAGAGATACGCACACCCAGAGCTCAGGGAACACAGGGGCAGCTTGTTAGGGGACCCCCGAGAAGGTGGCGTGGGAACGGAGGGAAAGGAGGTCTCCCTGGCTTCCTGGAGGGGTTGGCTCTTCCAAAGGACTGCAGGCTAGGAGCCCCATACCTGCTAAGTGGGAGGCTGGGGTGGTGAGTGGGAATCTTGAAGAGCCAAGGCTTAGGGGGAGCCTGGCATGACCACCCAGCACCTCCCCCCACCTTCCAGACAGAGCTGAGATACCAGTGGGTAGATAGCCCTCAGTACCTGTAGTCTTCTAAGTCAGGATGTCCCGAGAGTCCAGCCCTAGACACTCTCATAAGAGTTTTTATGGTTACCTCCTATCTCCATCCCATTTATCATTCTAAGACCACATTGCCAAATTCTTTCATAAAATTCCAGTTTCACAAGCCAGACAGTGATGGCACATGCCTTTAATCCCAGCACTTGGGAGGCAGAGGCAGGCAGATCTCTGAGTTCGAGGCCAGCCTGGTCTACTGAGTTCCAGGACAGCCAGGACTACACAGAGAAACCCTGTCTTGAAAGAAAAAATTCCAATTTCACATATAATTGCTCTCAAATTGTTGCTTTCCTATTTATTTATTTATTTATTTATTTATTCGAGAACAAAACTTTCTATGTAGCCCAGGCTGGTCTTGAACTTGAGATCTTCCTGCCTCTGCTTCCTGTGTGCTGAAGTTACAGTCCTGTATCGCCAAGACCAGATCTGTCAGATCTGTCAAAGAATCCATTTTGGACTGTGAAAGTCCAAGCATCCCAGAAAGAGCTCTCTATCCCAGGTGGAGGCTGGGCATGAAGAGAGAGATGACAAGAGGCTGGCAGAGGCTCTGGGCTCAGCCTGAGGCAGGAGGGCAGAGAGCTTCTGGTGTTTTGGTGTTGCCAGTGCTATGTATGGTATGTGCCAGGAGCCAGAGCACAGGGCACCAGAAGCTGCTCTCCGGCATGTACTGAGACTGAGGGAGCTGTCTGGTACCCCTGCTTCAGCATCCCATTGGGCCTGCTGCCATCATTCTTGAGGTCTTGGCTTACTCGGCCTCTCCATGGGCAGGGACCCCATCCTCATCCCTGATGCTTCCTGCATGGGGTAGGGGCTCCCTGAGGAGTGCACCATGCTCACTTTGCCGGGGGCTTTAACTGGCACGCAGCTGGAAGGAACTGTCTATACAGGAACCCTGTGACCCCCATCTTCATGCTGTACCGCAGCTACATCTGTGCTCCAGGACCCTGTGCCTAAGCTAGCACTCAAACAAGTCCACCTTTCCATTTCTCACGGGACCCCCAAGTGATGCCTCTGCCTTGCATTCCTTTACAGTGCAGGGCTGGGGCCCTCACCTGACACGGTGTACCTGAGCGGCTTTCCCCTTCTGTGTGTGGTGTGACAGGTGCTGTTTCTTCCGGGCCAGCGAAGACACAGCCAGGGTCTTCTCCCTTCTGTCCTGACATTCTGCTTTCTTATGGATGCTAAGGCGTGTGACTTCTGTCCTTAACAGTTGGAGAGGGTGTGGCCATGCTCCTTAGTGGCTGGCATTCTGGGAGCTTGCTCTCCTAGATAGGGTACTGGGAACTTGGTCTTCAGTGTGTCAGTGCTGGAAGCGTGCTTGGTCTCTAAGATGAGGTTTTGAGAAGGCAGAGCCAAATCCTCCATGCAAGTCAGGAAGAGATATTCTCAGTTCTGCAGAACATTCTTCAGGCAAGTTGGGGAGCCCATGGGGCCAACCTTGTCTCTGTGCCCATCTGTGCTGGAGTCTGGGAATGACCCAGACTCATCCTCCCTCGTGGGTGGTCTTCTCTCCAGGACTCCAGGCGGGACTCTTAGAAGTTCTGATGGTGATGGGGGCTTCCACAAGCCGCGCTTCTGGTGCCCTAATTTGTGGAAACAATGGACCCTAACCAAATTAATGACCCCTGGGTGACCCCTTTGGACGCCTTTGTGTGCAGGCTACAATCAGTGAGACCTCAGAACACTGGCCTAATTTGAAGGGCCCATCTTACCATCACATTTGATTTGGGTGACCTAGCCTGACAAGCCACCACCGCCTTCAGGGACCAGGCCTCCTCAGTGGCCCACCCTGCATGTCTGGAGATGATGGACGGGGAGGACGTAGCCTCGGTGGCAGTGAGGTTTAAAAGAGTCTGTAACCAGACCTTCAGTTATCACCACGCCCCATCCCCTTCACATCCCCATCCCATTCGCTTGGAGAGGCCTCATCAGGGTTCAGGAAGGAGCAAGACATTGGTCAGTTTAGGGACAAGAAGGAGGCCGTTGCTCCAGGCACAAATGCTCAGCAAGATACCATGGCTGTCTAGCCAGTGCCTATGTAGGGCTCTGAGTCAGATGTATGGCTAGGAGGCACCAAGCAGGAGAGAAGGTGGGGCTTGTAGGATCTACCCCACTGCCCAATCTCCTCCTCCAGGGCAGGGCAGCACAGAAACCTTGTGAGCCAGCTATCTCACTTGAGGTGCCCTGAGGGTACCTCCCCAGGTCTGGCTGTACTCATGAGCCCTTCTGCAGTGTTAGAAAGCAGCAAGTGTGGCCTCAGCAAACCTTTCCTTGTCTCCTGGGGTCCCCAACACCCCCCTAGGACTTGACGCGTGTGCTTGTGGGGTCAGCAGCAGTTCTCCACAAGTGGAGCTGAGATGAGGGTTTGGTCTATACCAAAGGCCTTGAGTGAACCAAGTTCTTGTGCTGAAGGCTTACTGCTAATCTTCTCTGTTTCGTTCCAGTTTTCGCATATGTGCTGCCGAAGCGAGCACTGAAGGCTTACTGCTAAAGCTTAGGGTATTTGAGAGTAAGCAAGGGAGTGGGTCATGGGGATGGAGGTCCATGATGGCAATAGTGTCCTTATAAGAAAAATACCCAGAGAGGATACAGGGGAAGTCAGGCTGCAGAACCAGAGAGTAACCCTCACCACATACTAGCTCTGACCTGAGATTCCTGGAGCTATGAGAGACAAGCGCTTCTTTGAGCCACCAGCTCCTGTTGTCTGAACTGAAAGGGAGGCTCTGGATCTGGAGGCATCTGGGGAGCAGCAGGGCAGAGAACAGCATGAGTTCCCAGCAATTCCAACCTGTGTCCGGCTCTGAGAGGCGCTGCCACCACCTTAGATTTGGGGAACTGCATGGAACCTTCTCATGGAGTTGGCAAAGCACTGTGCGCTTTAAAAAAAAACACAATGATACCTCAATAAAACCCTAACTATAGGGTTTCTGTTGTGATAAAATACCAAGACCAAAAGCAGCTTGGGGAAAGCTTGCTTACATTCCCAGGTAATAGCCCATCACTGAGTTAGGAAGTTAGGGCAGGAGCCTGGAGGCAGGAACTGGAGCAGAGAGCATGGAGCCCTGTTTCCTGTCTTGCTCCTTGTGGCCCGCTCATTTTGCTTTTTATACACTCCCAGGACCACCAGCCCAAGGGTGATCCCACCCACAATGGGTTGGGCCCTCTTACATCACTAATTAAGAAAATGTCCTCTAAACTTGCCTACTGGCCAATCCAACGGAGGCATTTTATCAGTTGAGGTTCCTTCTTCTCAGATGACTCCAGCTCGCTAGCTTGTGACAAGTTGACAAGAAACTAGCAGCACACATTGTAAAGATCTTCAAACCCCTTCCTGTGTCCCACTGGCTAATGCCCAGCCTTAGTGCAGGCGTCCACTCTGTCCTAGGAGGAGGGATTGCAAGGCACATGGCAGAGGGCATAAGTTAAGGGCATAGATAGAGGGTATGGGAGGTCAACTGCTTCCAAATTCAACTCTTCAAAAGACTGAGCAGGCCTGTGATCTGGTCCTAAGTGGTTGGCCCAGCACTTTCTTGTCTTAGCTGCTCCCTGTGGCCACCTCTGCTTCTGGCCCCTTAGTGTGTCTACTATCTTCTCAGAACTGCAGTATGCCCATTTGGCCCAGTTCTGTTCCTCCCCCTGCCCTCTGGACATCCTTGCCTTAGAGGCCTCATTGGAGGACACATCTCGAGGCTCCAGATGTCAGACACGCTTACATCTGGTACAACAATGGCCGCCTCTCCCTGATACCCTTTTAGATGGATGTGTACCTGCATTTTCTATGCCATGAAGGAGCCCTGATTTCTGGCAACTGGCTTCCATGTCCAGTTCACCATTGCACCTTCCCATGCCCTGCAGTGCCCAGCAGACAGGAAGTGGGGTACACCCAAACCCCTGCCGAATGCAAAGAACAAATGAAGGAAACAGTGACAGTTGCAGAACTTTGTTTTCACGTGTTTGTTGATTTCTGAGACAGGGTCTCACATAGCCCAGGACAGCCTCTCATAGCTATGTAGCCAAAAAGACCTTGGACTTGTAATCTTCCTGCCTCTGCTTCCTCAGTGCTAGGATCACAGGTGTGTTCACACAGAGTTATAGGGTGCTAGAGATCAAACCCAGGGCTTCATGCAGATGGAGCTATACCCCTAGTCTCCTGTTCTAGAGTTTCCTAACAAGAATGACAAGCAGTTTGGGGGTATATATTAATCCCCTATGTCAGCCATGTGACTCTAGGTGAGGCTTCTCATCCCTGAAGTCACCCATGTATAGAGACCTAGAGTGAGTAAAACAGGGCCCCTGTTACCAGTACATTGCTGAAGATGCACCGTGACCCATGAGCTGGCCCAGGCTGTTTTTGAGAATCATTTAGTCTAATTCATTTGAGTTCACTCAAGTTCCACTCTCTCTCCACTCATCCCTGTTCAACTTTGTCTTTTCTGAGTACTACTGAGAGGGGGCAGGCTAGCCTGTACTGAGGGGCTAGCTTGGGCTCTGACTTTATTGTGACCTAGGCTTAGGGATGCATGCTATCACTGGCTTCTGGGCTCTTACAGGGCACTGGGGCCAGAAGTCCTCAGAAAACGAAGTTCAAAGAAGAAAATCAGGCACAGACAGAGGCTCCCGGGTTCCTTGGTCCCAGCACTGCGTCTCCTGGCAGCTTCTGCATTCCCAAGGGCTCATCTATTAGAAGTCATGCGGTGTTCTTGTGTGCTGCTCTTTCTTTCCTGTTGGGTGGAGTACTGGCATCCTGGTCTTCCCTGCACACACCTAGATGGACCCACAGCTGCCATGGTGACACAGGCCTGGGGTCCCCACATTTCCTCTGGTGTGGCTAAGGGTGGGAGTAGTGCTTAGTGCTGAGTCTTAGGGCAGAGCTAGAGCCTGCCCTCAAGAAAAGAGGGAAGACTGTGACCATGAGAGATGGCTTTTCACAGTTAGCCACATAGACAGGTCTAATACACAGCGTAACAAATGTCTCTAGCACAGGCATGAACAGCCTTGGTATCTGAGAAAAGAAGGTGAGGCTGAGCTCAGTAGCATGGTTTTCTGCTTTGGGCTGAATTCACTCCTGTTTTTACCATCTCCTGGCTTTGAATGGGTAGCTTTCCTCACCTTGCCTGGACTTGGCTATATCACTGGGCATGGCTAATTCCCTGCTTCACAAGTCGTGGCTCTCAGGAAGGCAGGGGACACCATAATGTAACTAGCCAGTTCATGTTCCTGTCACCTTGATTTTCCTGCCATGGTGAACTGTTGGCTTGAACTGTGAGCCAGAATAAACCCTTCCCCTGTAAGTTACAAAATCCCTGTCAGAGGACTTTATCATGCAGAGAGGGATGACTCTGGGGTCCAGGCTTGCTCCAGGCTCAGACTAAGAGCTGCAGGAGAGATTAGGGAGGGGAACTTCTCTCATAGGTTTCTGAGCTCAGACAGTTTGGACACTGGCTCCCAGACCCCAGTTTCCCCACTTAGATGATAAAATGCTTAGATGAGGCCATTTCCAAGGTGAGAGCATGGAAACTGTGTTGCCCAAAACTCTGGGAGCAATGAAAGCACCAGGCTCACCATACTTAGGGAGGGTGTG
This sequence comes from Montemys delectorum, assembly GCA_019843815.1. Classification (NCBI taxonomy): domain Eukaryota; kingdom Metazoa; phylum Chordata; class Mammalia; order Rodentia; family Muridae; genus Montemys; species Montemys delectorum. Next base: position 5,167 of record JADRCD010205150.1, on the reverse strand, counting down.
CATGGGGACCTGGGGCTGGGCTGTGGGCTACACCCCCAATGGGATCCCTTCAATACAGAGGGGTGAAAAGTACTCAGATCAGGGTCAGTGTATCTGGTGGAGATCTGGCGGTCACCCAGGGCTAGCTAGCCTTTGGATCTACACTACACTGCTATGGGAATTTAAAAATGCTTCTTCCCATTTGAACAGAGGGAAATTTGGTTTTGCATGGGGGCCATTCTGCTTTTGTTTCGTGTCAGGTGGGGGTCTTCCTCCCAGTAGATCTGGTTCCATACCACACCACCACCTTCATTCCATGTAGAGATGAGGCAGTCCGATTTCACCAAAGCCTTGGGTGATAAAACAGAAACGAATGAATGAACGAACGAGGGAATTAACAGATCAATAAATGAAAGGCAGAATTCGCTTGCCCAGATTTGGCTTTGAAAGGAACATAGAAATTGCTTTTTAGAGGAGTCTGCAGGGCCAGGGAGATGGCTGTCATCAAAGTACATGGAGATCTGAGTTCTGTTCCTAGAAAGGAAGTCAACCAGAAGTGGGGTGTGCACCTGCCATCTCAGCAATGGCGAGGAAGAGTCGTGAGGGTCTCTGGAGCTCAGTGGCCAGTCAGCCTAGCTTCCTCAGTGAGCTCCAGACCTGTGGCTCAGAACAAAGTTGATTGGGCCTGACGGATGACCCCTGAAATATCTCCTGGCTGTACAAGTATGTATATGTGTGCATTCAAACCCCTCCCCACATGTGCCTGTGTATATATGTAAATACATAACCAATCAATAAAAATGAATTGCTCTATGCTTGACATGTGGCTGATAGTTCTGCTTTTTAGTCATGGACACTGGGCCACCGGGTCCCACTGGCACCTTGAGGATGCCTGGGAGCCCCTGGATTTTCTCATCAGCTTCCTGGCGTTGGAAGTTTCTTTCTCTCCAGCAACCTCTCACCCTGTCAGAGCGCTCCTGCCCTCACCAGCAGGGGCTAGTCACCAAATCAGCCCAGACAGTCCACTTTTGCTCGAAGGCCAGGTGGCGTGGTGGCCACTTGTCGCCAGCCTGCTTGGGGCAGCTTTCATCCAGGACTGAAGAGCCTGAGAAAGTGTGGGGGCGGCTTTATCCCCTGGAGCCAGGCCGGCTCCTGGGAAGTATTGAAGGCGCGTTATTCAGGCTGACACTTGGCGTCTCCCTCAGCGGGACAGTGAGGGACAGCCCACTCGGGGATCCAGGCTGTCCTTGTGCATGGCTGAAGGTTTTTGGAGAAAAATGTAATAAATCACAAAAGGCCACTCTGTTGTGGTGGAGGGCATCGGGACTGCCGGACGCGGCCGGCTCCATCACTGCTTCTGATGGGCTGGGATTTAGTGGTCTCTTTCTTCGCTCTGTCAGGGAGAACAATGCCCAGCCGCACCAAGGTTTCCATTATAAATCACCATGAGCCCTGTGGAATTCCCTCCCCACCCTGAGGCTTCAGCACAGACACTGAACGTGGGGCCCAAGGCCCTTGCTGCCGAAGGCCGCTTTGGGGGGCCGCCTGGACGGAGGGGAGGGCTGGGGGCTTGGGGGGATGCCTGGCCTTGGCCTGCTGAGTGCCTGCTGCGGCTTCCTGGACCCCCACCCGTGGGAATGGAGCCCTCCAAGCTCTTTGATCTCCACCCCCCAAAACAGGAATAGGTCATGGAAAACAAGGTTGGGCAGGCCTGCCCACCTCATGGGTGAAAGATTAGGAGTCTGTCTACCTTGATGCTTGGGTGCAGGTCTGTGAACAGGCTGGTCCTTTCTTGTCTGTTGTCTGCACTATACAAAGTTTTGAATAACTAACTAACTAACTAACTAACTACAACAACAACAACAACAAAAAGAACGAGCAAGAGAGGAAGTAGAAGGTTTGGGGCTGGAGAGATGGTTCAGTCAGCAAAGTACTGGCCACATACACATAAGATCCCAACTTCAGATCCTCCAAAGTGGACCATCGTGGCATGTGCTTCCAATGCTGGAGATATGGTGACAGGGGAACCCCTGGGGTACACTTCAGACAGTCTAGCAAAGTTAGTGAGCTCCAGGTTCAAAAAGCCCTGTCTCAAAAAGTAAGTTGGGCAGTGATCAGATGCTGACCTCTGACCTCCACATGTACACACATAACATATAACTGCACACATACACACACACACACACACACACACACACACACACACACACACACTCTGAGGGACAGACTGTTCACACAGCAGTTCTATGGGGCTGGGGTAGGTTTAGGCTTCCTTGACCCAAGCTGCAGAAAGGGGCCCCCTCCTCCCAGCCAGACTAGCAGCTCATTTACCTGCTCCACTTTCTGGTTGCTGCTCCTGCTCTCTGGAGAGCTATTCATATCGTTGCTTGAGGTCACATGGACCGGGGCTCAACTAGACCCGGAATGGCGACCCCTAACCACCCAGAATGGTGACCCCTAACCACTTCCCCTGGTGACAGGACTTCTCCAATGGCTCCACAAAAAGCAAACTTGGAAGTTTGGTAAAGTCTCTGGATAGGAAAACTTCATACAGCCCTCCCTGTGGGCTGTAAGTGACCCATGACACGCAGAAATCAATCCCAGAGATCCAGGAGGAGAACTGGCCCTCATCCAGCTGTTCTAGACCCCAAATCAGGTGAAGTATAGATACAAAGGGTTGGGGACTTTCTGGGGCCCAAGGCCTATCAGGTCCCCAAGGTTGAAGAGGGACCACAGGTCTGCACAATGATGGCCCAGAAGTTTCCAAGACAGGAAGCTCGCTGTCCACATTCAATCTTTGGCTCTTCTCGGCAACATTCCCCATGGTCTCTGCTGATGACATCTTTGGTCCCAAGTGGTCATTTGAGCTGCAGCAATCTCACGTGGGGAATCGGTGCAATCCTACAATTGTCCCTCGGGTTTCACCAGGACAGATGGAGTCCACACCTTCAACTGGCTTTCCCGTGTGGCACACTCAGGAGTGCTGTGGGTCTCTGGGCTCACGTCCAGGGCTCCAAGGACCCGTAGTCTGCCGTCCACCCAACTCTTCCAGGCTGGGCTGTTCCCAGAGGTCTTCTGCTCGTGTCCACCTTCATCCTCCATGCACCTCTTTATACTCAGAGTGCTCAGTCACCCTAACGCACCTTTTTGTCCTCATCCCTGGTTGACATTTTGGCTTTCAAGTCTTTGACCTTGTTTTCTCTTTAGCTCAGCTTCCAAATCTCCGATCTTCACCTGTTCTAGAACTTTCAGTCTTCTACTCCCCTTGGGGAAGGCTCTTGAGAAGCCATCCGGGTGTGAATGGAGAGTCGGGCTGTTTTGTGAGCAGGTGCTCGTGATTGGTGAGATCATGACTGGGTGGGGCTGAGGCCCACGAGCCCAGACACCTGAGCTGGACACAGGGCAAGATGTCTCTCAGTCAGCTAAAACAAGGTTTGATCTTGACCTCAGGCTTCTTCAGTAAATTTTCTCCCTGGGTAAGAGGTCACCCTATTTCTTCATACCCAGCCGCTGTTTACGTAATCCTCCTGCCTTCTCCTTTCTGACAAATCTCGGGCCACACTGGCTCCTCTATCTGCCTTGGGCAGACATGGCTGCCTAGCTGCCAAGAGGTTTCTTTTTCAACCCTGACAGCATGGCTTTATGATGAGGCCACAGTGGGCAGCAGATCAGATGTCTCAGCACCCCTCAGTGAAGTGACCTTAGATGTGATGTACTGCCTCATTGCCTCACTTTCTCCATCTGGAGAATGGCATCACAGTGCCGTTACCCTCTATGGCAACTAGTGCAGCAGCTGTTGCTCCCTTTCTGTCTCTGAAACTGAATGTTTTGCAATCATCTAGGCTTCTTCCTGTTGGCCCCATGTGAGCACCAGTCCTGAGCATAGGCCCCTACCCACCTCCTCTGCTCTTACTTTAGTTGAGCCATTTGCCCCAGGCACTCAGGCACTCCTTGTTGAATATGTACATGAATGAATGAATGATCCACTTTCCCAGTGCTTGGCATTTGTGTGTGGTGGATGGCAGGTACCTGTCAAATCGTGCTCAATGTCATCTATAGGCAGATGCACAAAGCTGCTCTTGCCACAGGGAACTCTGAGCTGTTCTTCTGCTGCCTACGAGCTAGTGACAGAGACTGCTACCCAGATCTCCTTTACATGCTGCCTTCTGACCAGAGGCTGCCACTGCCTTCTGCTTCTTTGTCCCACCTCAGACCTAGAATTTGACTGAAAAATCCATTCCTGGCACAAAATTAGATAGGGGGTGACAAGGTGAGCAGCCAGTGGCAGTCCTGATCAAAAAGCAGGTCTGACATCCTCCTAGATCCTGTATGTCCCACATGCCTCCCTGGGAAGCATCGAGGTCATACTGGAATCTCAGGACCCAACCTCTGAGGCTTTCTGCAGTCTTGGTGAGCAAGGGCGAGGGAGCCATTGTCTTATTCCCATCTTTCCCAGCCAATTCCATGTCTGTATCTCCCCAAATTGTATTGCAGGAAGTTTTTGTTTTATTTGAATATTTTGCTGTGTATCCCAATTCACTATGTAGCTCAGACTGCCTCACTGGGCATCAAGGTGAGTGGGTAGTGGGTAGTGAAAGCCGTGGGCTGTAACGCACTCAGGAGCTGTTGATATTTGAGGGTTTGGTAAGGAGATTGCTCTAGGGTTCTTGACTTCCCGCTTTAGGCCACTCGTCAGGTTTCTCAGGGAGACCTCTTGTTTCCTGCATGAACTCATGTCTCCCCCTAGGCTGGAAACTTATGTTCACCTGGCTATGCTGACAACTGGAGCTGGCTTCAGATGCTGCTACCATGGTAACTAAGGTAGATGCTCTCCTAAACAATCCAGTTACTGGATGGAGGTAGCTTCTCTGCAGAATGTGCCACCAGGATAGTGGATAGGAAGTGGAGAGGGAGGCAGTCCCCTTCCTACAACCCTTGGCCCTGCAGGAGGCAAGAGGCTACACTCCTCCAAGTAACCTGGAGGCTCCAGTCTTCCATGGCCACGCAGCTGGTGATAGGGTCAGGGGATAAGGTCTGAGTCAGGAGTCCTCTCATGGGGCAGCAGCCTAAGTCTCATTACCTGTTGCTGTTGCCTCTACTACTACTACTACTACTACTAAATTCTATTGCAACTTCTTCTCCTGCTCCTCCTTCTTTATTCCTCTTCCTCCTCTTCTTCTTCCTCCTC
>JADRCD010205149.1:0-61507 GCA_019843815.1 Montemys delectorum | reverse complement strand
TCTCTCTCTCTCTCTCTCTCTCTCTCTCTCTCTCTCTCTCTCTCTGATGGCTCCTGCTCCCTCTCCCTCTGCCTTCCCCCTCCTCTCCCTCCCCCCTTCTCCTCTGATGGCTAACAGCTCTCTCTGCTTCTCTCTCTCTCCCTCCCTCCCCCTTTGTTGTCCTTTTGTGGCAGTCCCCCTCTCCCCGAATCTGAGGGTGCGGGTAACGCTCTGTCTGTTCTTCTGGGTCAGGTCATTTTCTGCTATTGGTCACTTTTCTTTTCCAAATTGTCACATTCAGTTTGTCTCTGGTATCACTTTTCTACCTTCTCCATTTATATTCATTTCTCATACCTCAATTTCTGATTCCCATTAGCAGCTGCCTCTTAGAGGACAGAGAAATGTCATCTCCTTTCTATATTTTTCTTTATCAGGGCATCTGTGTGAATAGTCTCTTAATGTCCCCTTCTAGCCAGCAGAATATTCCCCCAGAGCTTCACGCTGTTAATGTGAGAAGAATCTGTGAACAGCGATTAGGAAGCTAAATGAGGGTGGTGGAGCCTGTTTACTTCGTTAAGGTTCCTTCAGGGAAAATCTGAGGATGGGAAACTGAGAGATAAGGGTTAATACTAAAAGAATAAAAGATTCATTTGACTCAGAGCAATCTTCAGTCTTGCCTGGATTCTATCAGACACCCTTCTCCATGGGGAAATCATTACAGAGAAATGACATGCAAAGTGCACCATAAAGTGTCTGAGTCAAACCAGAGGGAGGCTGACTCAACGGATCACTTTACATTTTAATAGAGGCGCTGCAGACCTGTACTGAAGGCTCAGTTCAACAGGGGCTCGCTTCTCCTCCCCAAAAGTGGCTCCATCGGGTGGGAGGGGAGTTCCCAGAATCTGGCAGAAATTATTCTGTCTCAAAAAAGAACCGAGTCAAAAAAAAAAAAAAAACTCACAACAGAGTCAAAGATTAAGAAAAGACAACAGATAGTCAAATGTGGAAAAGGGGGACTGTAATTCTAATTCTGCCTAATTCTAGCTTCATCACGACTGTCAGCCCGAAGACAGGAGAGAGAAACTGAACTCAGTTCTAAGAGGGCTTTCGATGTGTTGGGGAGCCAGACATAGAAGAAGACGGGAGAAAATGAAGGGGAGGGAACAGGATAGAGTCGAGAGCAGAACACTCACATGCTATAATTAAAAATAATTTTGTTTTTATTGAGTCTGTTTCAAGTGATTTGCCATCGTAATTAATGCCAAAAGTTTAGGCATCAGGCAAGTGACAATACCAGACTGGAGTCTGCATGCAGATTTCAAAGGCAGTATCCGCAATGTCACCGGGGGCCAGCACAGGTTAGCTAGTGCCTACATGTGCTGATAGGTGAAACTTACCAAAGGGAGATCCAACTGAGTACGATTAGGATGCTAGAGACCGCATTGCTGAGGGCTAAGTCCTGCTCTCTGTGTGTAGGACCACCCCTAGACGCACAGTAAGGAGAGAGGTTTGCCTGCATGTAAAGGGTGTCAGCAGCTAGGTGACTGTTCACTCTTGCAATTTCTGCTGATGCCTTCCCAGGCTCCCAAGAGAGCACACAGCTTACAGGGCTAAACGAAGCAGAGTTACAGTTGCAAAGGCTGCAGAAACACAGCCGTCACAGAGAAGGTATGGCATGTGAAAAAACATGTGGATGTCAGTGGACAACCTTCAAGAATCAGTTCCCTCCTTCCTTTGTGGGATCAGGAGTTTAATGGGGTCCCCGGGCTTGCAAGACAAGCTCATTTCCTGTTGAACCATCCCTCTGGCCCAAGAAGAGGTTCTGAACAAATGAGAACTTGCTTCCCCACCCCCCACCCCCCCACACACACATTGGGTCTTGTATTGTTCTGAACCGTCTTCTCTGCAGGAATGCAAGCAGAACGGAAGAGGCTCAGATTGCACCTGACTCACCTGGTCACTAAGGAAATAAAGGCACAGCCTACCAAACCGGGCAGCACCTAATCAAAGCTCACTCAGGGGATATTCTGAGAAAGGCTTGTGGATTTCTACTGATGTCTGTCTTCCTTACTTCCTTTTTCTGTTCCACTTAAAAGTGATTAAGCTCCCACGGTGAAGATGGGCCAGCAGTTTGGTTAAATCTCACATCTGGTAATACAAGGACTTGGACCATCTGCCACCGGACGGGAGGTCAAACGGAGGAGGTAGAAGATGAGCACAGGTGAAAATCTCTCCCGAGAGCATGGGAAAAGCAGAGGTCAGCAAAGTGGGTTGGGGGAAACCATGACCTGGAGCTCTTCTACCCTTGGCGGCCGGCATCTTGGAGTAGGGATTATTATTGCCAAACGTGACAACAGATGCTTCAGGGCCCAGAGCATGCCATTAAAATAAAACTGCCATGCCACAGCACTCACACATTTCTGCCATACAGAGCATCTTCTGGGTAAGGCACGATGTATCAAAGAAAGGACCCTGTTAAAATATTTATGTTTATGTGTGTTTGCCTACATGAATTTATGTGCACCTTGCTCATGGAGGTAACTTTTGAGCCATCAAAAAGAGGCTCAAAAGAGGCCATTGGATCCCCCTGGAACTGCAAAAGAGGCCACTGGATCCCCTTGGAACTGCAGTTACAACCAGTTATAAGCCACCTGAGGGGGGCACTGGGAAGAATCAAACCCAAGTCTCTCTGCAGGAGTAGTGACTGCTCCTAACCAGTGAGCCATCTCCCTAGCCCTATTATGCTGTATAAAAAGTCAAAATTTGCACTGTTCCAGGGATAGAAAATACTCTTTTTCTGAATGGTCAGGAACGAATAACTCAAAGCCGTTTGGGCGGGCAGGTGTTAAGAGACGGCTTAGTTTCTTGAATCCACACAGCACCCATTTGCTCTTTCTCCTTCCTTCCCTACACAGAGGGCTACCATTGGATTCCTGTGTGTCTCCTTCCTAGATGACAGATGTTGGCACATTAATTAGCTTCTGTAACACTCACTCTCTCTAACAATAGAGTATTTAGGATGCTACTTACTTTTGTAGTAAGTGCTCAAATAAACACTATTTTTTTTTCTCTGTGGTACTGGGATCCAACGCAAGGTCCTTTGTACTAGGCAACTGCTCCATCACTGAGTTACATCTTCAGTGCCAAACTATCATCATGAGAGACAATTATTTGCACAGTACATAAATTTGTAATTCTGTACACATGGAGGACTTCTCCTATGGAGGTCGATACGGATCGTATGAAGAGCAAACGGTGTTTGTTTCATTTCCTTGCACACATTTTCTTTTTAACTTGGCTAAAGGCCAATTTGCTTAATTTCCATTCAAGGCTGCATGGATGACACAAAGTGTGGGCTCCCATGCTTCTTGGCAGCTGTGGCCATGACATCACTGTAGCCTGCCTTCCACAATGGCCCCCAGGGACCATCAAGGTCACAGAAGGCAATGGATCTAAGAGTGCTCTGAATGAACCACTCGGCTCACATCAGGAACCACCCTCATCACCGACTGACTAAATCTACACAATTATATCAAGAAAGTCTTCTCTTATGGATACTTACTCCTGATCTACTTTTCTCTGATTTTAAGGGAGCCTGGATGTCAGGTACTTGTGCAGATATTTTTCTAATAATGTTTCCTAAAATACTCACGTCTTCCTATTTGTTACACGCATCTGCCTTGAATATTCCTCTCTGGAACAGGCTTCCCCTGGTTTCCCTCCACTGCATTTATACAGTTCTGACTCTTCTTTCATGAGGAGAGATGTGTGTGCTTTCTCTGGGGCCCACCTGCCTGGATCTGAATGCTGGTCAGGCTGTCAGCTCAGAAAACCATGGAAACTCTGGGTAAGGGTGTCTCATCAGCATTCAGATGCCATTCAGAGTGAATGACTTAACACACAAGCATGCACAGTGCCTGGACATGTACCCGAGGAGGGACGCAGCACTCACCAAGTAGAGCTTGCACACGATGTAGAGGGATGCAGTGGTTATGGGCACAGGCTGGAGCCGGACTGCTTGGATCTCAGTTCTGTTTCTCATTTGTGGCAGAACTTCAGACCCCTTAGCTTTCTCTGCTCCCGCCCGCCCCTCCTTAAAAATGGTGTGTTATATAAAGGGCGTCTATTTGCTAGGGTTCTGAGGATTAAGGCATTGCACATTTGTTCATTAGTTCATGAGTTGACTCATTCAACACCTAGTAAGTAGTCAATAAAGTTTTTCTACTGTCCCAACTTTTAAAATCCATCCTCATTTCCAGATTGTCAGTGGCTTATATTTTTTGTAACCCGTAGTTCTCACTGGTAGCACTGCCTCCTGCCCACCTCAGACTCTGTAGATAATTTCCCATCTCTCTGAATGACAATAGTTCTCAAATTGCACACATGCATTTAATATAGCTACTGTGGTTAGAAACCTGCATTTTAGCCCCATCAGCAGTTGATCTGAGGTGGTCTCCCCCTCCCCCCACCCCAAAAGCCTACTGGGAATTCCTAGGGCTGGGTGAGCTGAGCAGCTTGTGTACTACGTTTCCTCATAGGTGAGATGAAGAGAACGCGTGTCTACTGAGGCCGCTTGGGATTGGAAGTGACTGCTCCGTCTCTAATCAACCTCAGGTCTTTGTTCATGAACTGCCTGCCTAGTGAGTTGCCCCAGAGTGTCTAGTTACACATCTCCAGGCTCTGGCTTGCATACTCCAGATTTCCTCCTATTGTAAAGTCACATAAAGGGAAGGGCTCAGCCACTCATGAACCATAGAGCATTTTTATTCATTGTTTATGCACAAGGTGGATCCTTGTAGAATATAGTTTAACTGTTCTGTTCTGCCAATATCTTCCTAACTTCTGCACATGAAAGACGACTCTGACCCCACCTGTTATAAACACAGGCTTACACCTCCAACTGCCAAGAGGCTGTCCCCCAACAGCTCTTAGAAGATGACAGTTGCACAGGTCCTCAGCTGAGAGCTCACATGTCTGTTAGTATGACCAAGCTTAATGGGGTGACGCCTTGGGATCAACATGGCTGTGAAGGACCTGGAGTGGAGAGGAGATGATTTGAAGACTGCTGCTGATCTTTATTGCAAGATCAATAAGATCAATAAAGACCATCTAGCAAGTGTGTTTTTGCTGTGGTCTGATGACAGGGTCCTCTTGAATCAACGGGAAGGTGAGGCATCAGAACCAAGTGCAACTGACATAAAAATAATCCAGTTGAGATCTTGGGAATGTAGAGTCAAATTTGTACAGCCATCCCAGAAACAATCCCCCACCCTCTTCATTCCTCCCCACCATGGTTTTCTAATCTGCTTAGAAAAAGACCAAAAAAGGAAAAAGAAAAAAAAAAAAAGCAAAAAGCAAAAAGCAAGCACTGTCAGGTCTCTAATACAATGTTTCAGAATTCCTCCGATGTAAAAATAGGCTCACCTGCTTAAGAGAAAAATTCTATGTTTCTAAAGTAGATACTTTGAAAACCAAAAAGAATCATGGACTCTTAGAAATAGAATCAAAGAGCACAGCCCACAAATGCCCAACAATGCATCTTTTCAATAGGAATCAGACTGGGTGAAAGACTGAGCTTTTCCTGGTTTCCTAGGCTGCAAAGGAGTCTCAAAGAAACTCACTCCAGGAATTCTTACTTAGAATGGCGGTCAAGGAGAAGTTTATAATCCCTTCAGAGTCTGTGAGGAGGAGAGCCATATAGTGTTTTGAACAATAGGAAAAGATTAAACCAGACTTTCCTTATGAGGATGTGCTATGTGATGTGTTATACTCACCAAGAACAGGAGGAAAGAGCTCTTATGTCTACGGCCCTGACGCTTTTCCTCACATTATAGTTAGATGGAGAAGGATGGTTTAATTACAATGGAAATTGATATATAGAGAGGCATACTAATTACTGATTGTATTAGTCTGACATTCTCAACCTATGTTTGATTACTTAAAATTGACCCAGTCTGAAAGCTATCAAGACGTCTTCATCATTTGTACATGCTCACAGTTATTGCTTTTTTTTTTTTTTTTTTTAAAAAGGAAATGTGAAAAGCTTAAGATTAAGACACAACTTTTGAGAGCTCTGTCATACAGATTGGACAAGATCCCTTGGTCTTTACAGAATGATTTCTACTTAGTTAATAAACTCAGCACACTGAGCATTTCCCAGCCACCTGAAACTTCCAAGTATTGTATGAGTTTTGGCCAATTAATTATCAATTACAACATCATAAAACATTAACACAAAAATAGGAATAATGAAATTTAATTATACATTATTCTTCTGCGTTGCTGCAAATACTATACAAGACTGATTCTGATTAATAATTCATTCAGCAATAAAGTATCAGGAAGATAATTATACACTGCCACAATTCTCACACTGATTTCTATAATTACAGATTACAACAGTATTAGCAATTTAAAGGGTTAGAGAGCTGTGGTAATTTGCTATGTCATCCTCAGCTATATTAATGTCTCTCTTTGAATATGAAAGATAATTGAAAATATAATAATGGACCAAATCAGATGGCTTGTCCATGTTCTCACCTAACACATCTTCAGCCTGAGTACATTAGTAAAGTCAAGTTCTTGATAATTAGCTTCTTTCTTTAGATAAGCAGCCCCACTACTGACATTCAGTTTACAGCTAATCAAATGGAGACAATATATAGGGGGTCCATGCCCAAATATGCAAACATACATGTACACTATAATAAACACTCATGGATACAACCATTACATTTGGAATGTAATGTACACTGTGTGACTATGAATGCAAATATACGTGTGTCCTGCAATCAGCCAGGGACATATTCACTAGAAGTTGAAACTCTTGTCATTGGCAGCACAGTTGAGCAAACGGTACATGAAGAGGTCCAGGTTTACCTCGTCAACGGCTCTGAGTGGCTTATGTACTGTGATAGACCAAACCCCTCATGCCTTTGAGCTGCATTCCACACCGAGAAGGAAAAGGCACTCACTGTCTGTAAGTTGACAGCGTACCTCACGGTGCACAAGACAGTGTGTAAGGGAATTCTCACGTGGATAAGTGTCAGAGAACCAAATGTCCAGTTGCTCTTCTTCAACACACTCTCTTCTCTGTTCTTTTTTTCTTGATTCTTTTAGTAGAGGTTTAGAAGACATCTGGCTTTATGGCTGGTCAGACAGTCGGGAGAAGCAGAAGGAAGACTCACTTTGATTAAACCCTTAAGCACTATTTAGGTGAGCCTCCTGCAGATCTGCCTCTCATCTGACTGGGACCAGGGGCTCCTCATCTTATGCCAAGGGTCTGGATTCAAGATTTCACTACGGCAGGTGCAGACTAATGGTAGAAGGGACTGTGGATGATCTGACTGAATCAACTTGCTTAAAGATTGTGGAAAGTTATATCCAAGGGTAGTAAGCACAAGGTCATAGAGCCATCTGGTAACTACAAGAGGGGTGCACATGTGTCTGGCTTGAGGTTTCTACTCTATTGCATCCTACATCAAGGGGAAAGGTATGAATGAGCACATGGAGACAGGTTTGCCCTGCACTTAAGCCTGGTAACTTCCTCCACTTCATTTCTACAAGGGAGTTATATATACAATTGGGTGCAGGTAGAGGTAGCCATTTTCTGACAATACCGCAGAACTGTAGCTCTTCAGGTTTTCCTTAAGTGACAATAAAAATGGTCACTATCTGCCATGTGCATGATTGTAAAGCGGAGAACTGTTTTTAGTGGTGCCCAACCAACTTTTTCCCTCTGATGCATAAGACTATCCTATACACTGCCACACTAAATATAAATTTTCTCTGTCCTTTTAAAATTGTCTTTCAAATTCTCATGCCCAGTAAAAGAGGCCTTCTATACATCACAAAGATCTACTGCTGGGTTCATCAGGGTGTCTCTAGCAGATGATCATGTTTCTGTTTCAAGGAGCGGATGTGCAAACCTGAAGAGTGTGGGTAAAAAAATGTCAAGTGCACTTCGGTGTCATACTTTGGTGTCTGAGTGATTTTGTGCTTTAATTTCTAGAAAAATTATTTAAGATTTCAAGTTTACAAAAACACTCAAATAATTTTATAGGCAACAACTACAAGTTGTTTCCTAATCTGAAGACATGAAATCCTCAAAACCTAAAATATATTTAGTGCTGATGTGCCAACACTGGATACCATGGAACTTTGTTTCATGTATAAAATAATTATAATGATCAAGTGACTTTTGTCTATATGCATAAACTAGTCCTGGAAGCTTGTAGCTTCCGTACAATCTTATCTAGGCCTAGAATGTTTTCAGCTTCTGAGACAGACTGCTGAATAAGATCACCCTTCCTACTTCTTTCTGAACTCTGGCTGGCTGGTTCAACTCAGCTGTTCTGGCTCAAAACTTGTCTCCAAGCTAACTGATTCAAATTGGTTTCTTTTACTTCTCACTGAATTGGTCTGATTGACCTCAAACTAACTCTGGCAATATTTTCTCATCTTCTGGCTCCTTCTGTCTTCACCTGTGTCTAGCTTGTTCTCTCCCTGCAACCCATCTCTGTAAAACTCTCCTGGTAAACTGCCTCCTACCGTACTCGCTTTGTGCTGCCACTTAAGTAGCTTCCCTTTCCTCTCTTTTCAAAGCTGGGTATATCCTACCTTTGACTCATTCCGTCAAATCTTTCTCTGATTTGTAACTTTGTCTGCCACTCAACTAGACATCACTTTCAAACCTGGGCAGTGCCTTCTACGAACTAACTGCACCTTATTGTTTTGGATTAAAGGTGTGTGCTAAGGGCTGAGCCACACCACAACTAGAAACAGATTTTTTTTTTTAAGTAAATAACACAATCTGGGGGGTTCACAGTATAATCAAATATCCTGAACCATGCATGAAACAAATGAATTGTTATAGTGGAATCCCATATCTAACACAGCTCACTATGTATATGCAAATACTCCAAAATTAAAAATAATGTCTGAAATACTCTGTCTCTAGCATTTAGGTAAGGAACATTCAATCCATACATATTCTCTATTTAGAATCCACAATTAACACACATTTCATTACACATCTCTAGCATTCTATGTTCCCAGTCATTGTTTTTTCAATGCATATCAAAGCTGATTGCAGAAATGAGCACACTCTTCCATAAATATTTCAGTACTAGAATTTAAGACTGGTTGATGGTTTTTTTTTTTTTTTTTTGAGGCAACAGCATATACAGCACATTTTATGAATCTTGAGTGGAAAACGTCACTGAGCTCTGATAAATGGATATACTCGTGTAATCCACACCTTACCAAATCACAGAATATGACCATCACTCTTCAAAGATTCTCTTGTGTCCCATCCCAGTTACCCCACCACCAATGTCAGCCACTGCTCTAAGCCTAACAGGGATTAATATGACTGTAAAGGGTTGAATTTCAAAATGGCCACAGTAGCTAACTGCTTTTTCGATTCTCAGTTGAGACATACTCCTTGAGCACCCACCACAGGCCACACACAGAGTAAGCTGGGGACATAATAATTATTTCATTAAATTAGAAAAACAACTTCAATGGTGGTGAGAACTATGAGATTAATTATACCTCATGGGTGACATGGATGCATAACCAATGGGAAGCCACGCACCACACCCTGCCCCTGTTGTTCATTTTTAAACTTGCTGACCTGTCAATAAAAAACAAACTCACACTACTGCCCAGGGAGAGATGGGGCCGTGCAAGCTCCCCAGCATGAAGCAGAGAAACAGGAGGCTTTTTAAAAAGCCCATCTTCAGAACACTGCTGTTCTACAACGAAGAGAAACAGTCTTGCGATGCAGCCCTTACTTTCCAGAACCATAAATCATGATGGAGGCTCCCCAAGGAGATGAGAATCTCATTTTCCCCCTTTGAATTCAGCCATGGTATTACACATTAGGCCCATGTTTTCCACCAGATGAATTACTGCCCAGGTAAGAAAAATCCCCTCGGTACTTGGTTACCTTCTCTTCAAAACCTCAATGACAGACAGCTTTCCTCCCCTAAATTGCTTTTGTTGCAGCAACAGAATGGAATCTATGAGAAAGGACACAGAAACAAACCCATGAGGACACAGCCATCTCGTTCTCAACAAGGTGACACAACATCTCAAAGAGCAGCTTCCTCAGCACGTGGACACTGGCAGACAGCAGACTGAAGCAACAGAAATCAGCTCAAAACAGTCATAGCTAAAGACCTGAGGCTTTACAACTTTCATAGGAAAACATGGAAACACACTCGAGCACACAGGCACAGGCAGTGACTATTTTTTAAACAAGGCCACCTGTAGCTCAGGAAACAAGGGTAAGAACCGGCGAGCGCGACTGCACGGGACTGACAAGCTTCTGCACAACGAAGGAGACCATCAGCGGAGTGAAGCCAGTCCTTACAACAAATGGAGAAAATTCCCAGCTATTCACCTGACGGAGGATTAGTATTCAGAAAATACAAAGAACATGTGACCCATCCATCCGGTACGTGGTCAAGTCAACTGAACAGATACATTTCTAAAGAGGAAATACTAAGAAGCAACAGACACACGAGGATATGTCCAACATCTTTAACCATAGGAAAAATATAAATCAAACTACACTGAGATTTCCTCTCCCCTAGTGAGAATGGTTGCCACCAAGATAACAAAGAATGACAAGTCATAGCACAGGAAAAAGGAGCCCGTGTCCACTGCTAGCTGGAATAGAAGCAAGGACAGGTGCTCTGTTACATCAGTGTAGAGGTTCATTTAAAACACTCCAAGATCTAGCTATGCCACTCCTGGGTATACACTGAAAGAAATCAAAGTCAGAATACTCTGCATAGCAGCTCTTATTGTGGCACTACCCACATTTGCTCTCATCTGAGAATCAGCCTATCTACTCTCCAAAGATGAGTGTATACAAAATTGTGACATCCATGCATCCATCTATCCATCCATCTATCCATCCATCCATCCATCCACCCATCCATCCACCCACCCACCCATCCATCCATCCATCCATCCATCCATCCATCCATCCTTCCTTCCTCCGTCTATTTATCTACCCAGCCATCTACCCACCCACCCACAAGGAAGTGCTTTGGGAAGTAGACAGTACTAGATGATATGTTAAGTAAAATAAAGTCAGGCTTATAAGGATCAATATCATGTTTCCTTTCACTATGGAATTTAGGGGAAAAGGCATGAAAGGAGGAGGTAGCCATCAGGGAAGAAAAGAGGAGATTAGGAGAGAGAAGGCTGAGGAAAAATGAAGGACTCGACATGATCAAACTATGTTAAAGGCACTCATGGGAACCTCACAATGACGTCCGTTACCATGCACAATTATAAATGCACAGTAGCAGGGGCTGGGGAGATGGCTCAGCGGGTAAGAGCACTGACTGTTCTTCCGAAGGTCCTGAGTTCAGATTCCAGCAACCACATGGTGGCTCACAGCCATCCGTAATGAGATCTGATGCCCTCTTCTGGGGTGTCTGAAGACAGCTACAGTGTACTTACATATAATAATAAATAAATCTTTTTAAAAAGTTTTTTTTTTTTTTAAGTGCACAGTAACATTTTTTAAAAAGCGAAGGAGCTCTAAAATCTCCCTATCTGTGAGCTGGAGAGAGATCATTTGGTGAAGTGTGTGAGGACCTGAGTTCAGGTATGGTGCTGTGTGTTTATAATCCCAGGGTTTGAGAGGCAGACAGGCAGATGGGGCTTGCTAGATAGCCCCACCTGGCTTACTTGGCAAGTTCTGGGCCAGTGAGGGACCCTGCTGGCCAGGCATAGATTGAAATGAGAAATGATGCCTGATGCTGTCACTTGGTCTCCACATATATGCATAGAGATGTGCACCTGGATATGCACTTTAAAAATTGATTGATTGATTGATTCATTCATTCATTCATTGATTCATTCATTCATATACATTTCCACCTTGTTCTTAGTTTCCCAGTCAATACGTTATTTTTCAACAGCAACAAATGCTTCCTGTGGATGGTTCTAGAGAAACTTTATGTCCATTTAGGCAAAGATACACACATCTATAGGCAAGTCTTCCTCTTTTATTTAAAAGTTTATGCATCGTATCACTCTCACATACCTTGGTATTTCACTTAAAAATATAATTTGTGAGCCGAATAGATAGCCCTGTCAGTAAAGTGTCTGCCACAGAAGCATGAAGATCTGCGTTTGGATCCTACAAGCCATGTAAAGAAACCAGGTACAGTGCCATATGTCTGCAATCCTAGTGCTGGGGAGGCAGAAACCAAAATATCTCTGGGGACTGCTGCCTGGCCAGTGTAGCAATATCAGCAAGTTACAGGTCATTGAGAGACCCTGTCTCAAAAAAATAACATGGCGAGTGATTGAGAAAGACACCTAAGTTAGTCTCTGGCCTCCATACTCATGTGCACGTATGTGTGTTTGTATACATATACACACATATTTATTCAACCACATACATACATTGGCACATACAAATATAATTTGAGTATCATTCCAAGGATAAAAGACTCCTTCGAGGATTTTGGGCTCCTAAGAGGATAAGAACTCCACAGGAAGATCAACAGAGTCAACTATCCAGGACCTTTGGGGCTCTCAGAGGCTGAACCACCAACCAAAGAGCATACATGGGCTGGGCCTAGGCCTCCCTGCACGCATGTTGTAGATTTGCAGCTTGGTTTTCATGTAGACCCTAAGTAACTGGAGCAGGGGAGGGTATCCCAAAAGCTGTTGCCTATCTGTGGGATATGTTCTTCTAGCTGGGCTGCCTTGTCTGGCCTCAGTGGGAGAGGATGTGCCTAGCCTCAGAGAGACATGATGTGCAAGGTGGTGGGGGGGTGCTACCCAGGGGGTGGGGTGAAGGATTGTGGGAGGTGGTGACTGAGAGTCAGGCAGTGAGCTGGATGTGAAGTGAGTAAAAAAAATTACATAAAAGAAGGTTCTTTCCTGTTTTATGTTATTCCACTATAAGAACATTTCATAATTATGTACCTGACTTTTTTTTTTCCTAAATTGATAGCTATCCAGAGTAGTTTAAAGAAAATGCAAATGTTTAAGTGAAAAAGTAGGAATTCTTGATGAGATAAAGAAACTCATACACTGAGGTTGCTAAGATCCATGGTAAAAAAGGAATATTCTATCAATGAAACTGTGAAGGATGAAGACATTCGTATTACCTTTCCTATCACACCTCAGGATGCAAGTTCAGGCCCCAGTGTGTGATAAATGTTTAACATGGAAAGAGAGGCAGGTGAGGCTATGTGTGCTTGTAATCTCAGCGCTTGGGAGCCTGATACAGGAGGCTGGGGAGTCTGGGCCAGACTGAGCTGCTCCATGAGACCTTGACTCGGGGAAAAGACGACACCAGTGTGCAAGGCTTGTTTGTTGCTATTTCCTGTCTCAAGTGCATGTGAGATCTTGGGATATACTCTGCAAGGGTGGGGAGACTGCTTTTGGAGCTCTGATGCCGCCAAACTGTCCTTTGAGAGTAACGATTACTTGAGAGTAACGATTACTTGAGGCAGTGGTAGTGGTATTTATCAGTACTTCTTTACCCATAGCCTCGACAATAGATCACATTGCTCAGTTATGAGAACATCTTCCTGTTAGAGTTGTATATTATAGACTTGATGAGCATTCATTTTCACAGGTAAGCCGATTATATTTTGTATGCCCCTAGGCCGTTGTTTATATTTCCTGTAAACTGATAACAACCTTGGATTTTTTTAAACTTACTCTTCTTTCATACAACACATCCCAACCGCAGCCTCCCATCCCTCCCTCCATTCCTTCCAGGTTGTCCTGTCCCCTTTCCCAGATCAACTGTTCTTCCCTTCCCCTTCAGAAAAGAGCAGGCCTCCCAGTCTTTACCAGACTTGGCATAACAAGATGCAGTAAGACTAGACTCAAACCCTCATGTCAAGGTTGGCTGAGGCAACCCAGGAGGAACAGGGTCCCAAGAGCAGGCCAAAGAGTCAAAGACACCCCTCACCCCCACACAACCCCAAGCTCACCAACCCCAGCTTGGATGTAGAGGACCATGCAGGCTCTGTGACTGCCAGGCCAGTCTCTGTGAGCCTTGCGGGGCCCTGCTTAGTCGACTCTGTGGCTATGTTCTCTGCCACTCAGACCTTGCGTGACCGAAATATCTGAGGTGTAAGCTTAAAGAAAGCCAGTCTCCTGCACCTGCATTGTCGCCTGGCACCCCCTAACTCAGAGGTAGCCCAGATATGTCCTCATACTCGTGTGCTAGGTGTCCACCAAGATATAATTTATTAATGGCTAGACAAAATCGGACATTTCTCTCTGACCTTTTACCAAAGTTCCAACATCTTAGCCAAACCCTGGCTTGGAATGTTATCCACCCAGACGAATTGCCTCTGGCATTGTTAGGGAATTAAGGAAGGGAATACAGCATTGAAGCTCACAGAATGGGAGACTTATCCCAGGGCAAGGTCAAGTAAAATCCTCATTCTCAGTCAAGCACTGCAGCTGAACCACTCCTAGGAATTAGCAACCGCCCAGATTAGCATAGTGGGCGGTTTTACCTAGGATGGGCTGGACCTTTAGTGTGTGAGTGTGTGAGAGACTGTGTGGAGCAGTCAGCATTCCAGATAGAGGAGTCTGCATTGAGCTGTCAGACTTGCTCGCACTCTGATTAGAACTAGAACTTAGATAGACTAGGATTTAGTTCATGCAGTTCGCAGCTCCCCCCCCCCCCCCCCAGCCCAGAGCGCTTGGGCCCGGGGGTGGGGGCGCAGCACCAGTCGAGATTGAAGAGATTGAGCAGTCGAGCATTCAGCATTCTAGTCAGCATTCGAGGAGATTCGAGCCTCTGCCCTCCTGGTTGGCGCACCCGCAGCCCCCCAGGACTCTGACCGGGCCCATGCAGCCCCAGCGTGCTCGGAGCCCAAGGGTGCTGCACCAGTCCAGAGGAGATGGCTGCTGTTTTAGACCCAGTGTATTTTAGATGGCCTCAGATGTACCTTAACTACTGAGCTGCCAGATTTTTCATTTTTCTTTTGCAATGACTGTAAAAGTCTGATGCCATTTTTAAGAAATACATTCAGATTCATACACCCTTGTGTCGGCTCTGTTTGTCACTCTTCGCCTATGCCTCGTCGACCTGACTAGGACCCCGTTTCTCCCGCAGGTTGAGGGAGGCCCAGATCAGCCTGCGGCAGTTCTCCTGTTGTTTAAAGCTTTCTTTTTTCTCTTCTCTTTTTTTTTTTTCTGAGACATGGTTACTCTGTGTAGCCCTGGCTGTCCTAGAACTCACTCCATAGACTAGGTTGACTAGGCTGGCTTTGAACTTGAAGATCAGACTGCCTGTGCGTCTGAGTACTGGGATTAAAAGTGCTCCTCTACCACCTAGAATAACTTTTCATTTTTTTCTACTGCACAGCTAGTCTTTTTCTTAATTCTTTACAAAGGTTATTTATTGTGGAATTAGCTTTTTTTTTTATTTATAGATTAGTTGCAAACATGTTTTCTCTACTTTAACTTGTCATTTGCCTTTGCTCAAGGTTGTATTTATCTGCCCCTCAAGTATCTGATCTTCATGGAACTGAAATCATTTTATGATTTTTTTTTTCTTTATAGCCTTTGGATTTTCTGTTGTATTTTGGAAGGTCCCTTTACCTGTAGATGTTAACAATTTCCTCCTAAATTCCTCTAGTGTTTTTAAGGTTAAGTTTTAAAAACTAAGCTTGAATTTAGTCAGACTCTATTTTGCAATAAATTGGAACTGTCAAGCGAATTTTCCCTTGACAGCTATTTGGTTGTCCCAGCACAAATTATTGATCATCCTAGTTTTATATTACTGACATGAAAGCCTCCCTATGTAAGATTAAAATTTAAAATGAAATCGAGGTTATTTCTACACCACTGATTTGTCTATTCATGCCCTTGTTCAAATATAATACATTTTAATATCTAAATAATAATTTCCACTTTTCCTGGAGTATTCTTGATGAAAATTTTTTCCCACAGGGACTCAGGCATCATTTTGTTTGATTATAAAAGTCTTTTTGCTTGTATTTTTACTAGGATTGTTTTAAACTTATAGTATTGAAATTCTCTATTTAAAAATAGGGATTGTCTTTCTATTTATTTACATTTTTGTTTTTACTTCTGTATCCCAGAGAGTTTAAAAATTTTATTCACTTATACATACATACATACATACACATACATTAAAGATTCTTAAATTCAATTCTTATATTATACACATAGTATATTCAGATATATAACACTGACATTTGAACTTCCTGCTGTTGGAAATAGGATGCTTTTATTTCATTAAATCTTCAAATCAACAATTAATCACACACACGAAGGATACTCATGCTATAAACTCATTGCTTGAGTTTTGTTATAACAAATTTTGGTTGCTTCATAGAAATGAGATGAAATTCAAGACATTCATACCATCCACAAATAATGCATGTCAGCTTAATCCCCGCCTTTGGGTTCTTTTCACTTCTTTCCGATTTCCTCCTTTTGCCCTGTATGGACACAATTCTTCAGAATAATGTCAAACTCAGTTGGACGTGATGGCACAGGTCTTTAAGCCCAGCCTCTGTAGTCAAAGGGAGGAGAATTACAAGTTCGAGGTCAGCCTGAGCTACATAGTGAGATCCTACCCCCATGCCACCTTCTTGTGTTAAGGAAGCATCACTTTTAATTGTAAAGGAATTTTGATGAAAAGTGGACACTGGGTTATGTCAATACCTTTAACAAATTGATAAAAGTAGTACAGTGTTTGGTATAAAAGATAAGTTTGGTAAATTATAAAATAGGTTTTAGTGTGATGGATTACAGTAATAGATTTTCTGTTGCAACATCCTTTACTCCTGGAATGAAAGTCACCTGCTTACGACACTGTTCTTATACAGTGCTGTTCTACTCTGCTACTAGTTTGAGTTCTCATTAGTGACTTTTAGTTTGGCCTGTGAACACATGGCCCCAGCTGGTGGCTGTCTTTTGGGAGGTTGTTGAGTTTGCATGTGAACATGTGGCGCTTCGCTGAAGGCTTTGTTTTGGAGGATGTGGTGCATTTGGGACTTGTGGCCTGGCCTGACTGGTAGACATGGGCTGGGGACCAGCTTTGAAGGTTACAGACTTCTAACGCTCTGGTTAGCTCTTCTGATCTTCCAAGATGTGGACAAGCTGTGCTTCAACTCCTGATACAACAGACAGAAGTGAGCATGCTCCCACACTTTGAATGAGGGGTTCTTTCCAAGGCGCCCCACCATGATGCACCAGTGTTTTCTGAGACCATAAGCCGAAACAAACTCTTATTTCCTTAAGCTGCCTCGATGAGGTATTTTGTGTCAGAGGCGAGAAAAAGAACACACCATGTTTTCCCATAGTGGTTAATCTTACAGACTTTTCTCTTTAAATTTCAGAGGGCTGAATTATATATTCTCATAAAAGAATGTATTTCATTATGCTTTAAATTTTTATTTATAGAAATTTGAGTGAAATGGATTTCATGATTCCTTTTAAATAGCTACATTATACATAAAAATGCACTTCCCTGATCTTTATTGATCAAGTAAGCTAAACTTTTCTGCCTATTTTGTTTTATTTTGTTTTGTTTTGTTTTTTTTTAAAAAACAACATGTTCTTTGCATTTATAATATTAGTTGTGTCTTTTTCACTGTGAAGGAAATACTTAAGGTAAAACAACCCAAAGGAGGGAAGATACGTTTTGGCTCACATTTTCAAGAGACTCAGTCTGTGCTCACCTAGCTCCCTTGTTTCTGTGTCTGTGGTGCGGTGTGACAGCATGACCAGTGGGCATGTGGTAGAAGTGGAGCAAAGATTCCTATCTTATGGTGGCCAGTAAGGAGGGTAAGGAAAGAGGGGAGGAGGGAAAGGAAGGAAAGGGGATAGGGAAGGGGAATGAGACAAGAGGAGGAGGAGGGTGAGGAAAAGGAGGAGGGTGAAGGGGAGGAGTGTGAGGAGGAAGATGGTGAGGAGGAAAAGGGTGAGGAGGAGAAGTATGGTAAAAGTGAAGAGGGAGAGGGTGAGGAGGGATATGGTGAGAAGGGAGAGGGTTAGGGTGAGGAGGGGGAGGAGGAGAGGGAAGAGAAGGGGGAGGAGGAGGAGGAGGGCGAGATTAGGGGAGGAGGTACACACACACACAGCAGACCCCTGACATACCATTCAATGGCATGTTGCCAGTAACCTACTTCTTTCAATTAGGCCTCGACTCTCTTGTCTCTTTCTGGTTTTATGTAAGCAAAGTTTCCTAACCATCTGGTTTACATAGACTACATAAAATCAATCAAGATACTGGTAAAACCACCACAGGAGCCCAGCAGTGAGTCTGTGGTTGAGTGAGGACTAAGGTTCTCACTGCCTTGCAGTTTACTGACCGGGTAGGGGTAGGAAAGGTAAACAGGAAGGGCCTCCCTCTCTCTCTCCCTCCCTCCCCCTCCTCCCCACTGTCGATGGAACCGCCCCACGTGAGCACAACGCAGTATACCATAGTACCACAGAATGCTAAAGACAAAAGCTGCGTGCGGTGGCTGAGGCAAGAGGTTTGAACATGTTTGTGAAACTGGGCAAAGGGGGAGGAGGAGGTGGGGAGAAGGTGAAGAAGAAATGGAAGGAGGAGGGGAGGAGGAAGAAGACATACAGATATATAAGACACAGACTTTCTATGCAGATTCTCTTTGTCTCAAGTGCACCCCCAACACAAACACAGACTCTTTACTGGGCATCCGCTTAGTCAATACATACCTGCGGCTCTTCCAATTTTAAGATAAAAACAGTTGACTATGACAGTGCTAGCTTTTGAGTGGAATGTGACCATGTGGGTCATTAGAGAGGCAGGGAGGCTTGCCTGGTAGCTTTTGCTATGGCGTAGCTTGGGGTAGGATGTGCATGTGCATCTAAGCTTGGTGAGCAGAGGCTGGGTTTAGCACCTGTGTGGAAGGTGGGGCTGATGGTTTTAGCTGGCAGACTAGACTCTGAGTGTAAGAGAATGAAAATCCTTCACAAGGATGACTTTGAGAACTGCAGCATGAGTAATCATTTGAATGGGTACCACTTACTAAACAGGAGAATTCCAAGGAGCACGTTCAGTGCCAAGAATAAACTAAGCCGTTGCTTTCTGGTAGCTGACTCTAACACTCACGTCATCGAGCTCTGCCATAAGCTGGTCACATTCACGGTTCGGTTCACTGAATGTTATCTATCTCAGTAGCACGCCACGGCACCTGCCATTTCCACACCCGAAGTGTCCTTCCCACTCGCCTCTACCTTGAAAACACTTGCTCATCTGTCAGGAATGATCTCAAATGCCAGCCTTTTCTGGCTACCTTTCCGATTCCTGGGGGCACAGTTGGGAGGTTCAAGCTGGAGCCCCCCACCCAGCCATAGCATCACAGAGATGCTTACGCTCTGTCTGCCACCCAGGGTGAGTTTCCTTGGGCACAATCCTATTTTTCTGCTGATTTCTTTTACTGTATCAGAACACCTACAACAAAGAGGGGCTTTCAGTGAATACTGACTGTCCCCAACATTCAGTGTCTGATGTCGGACTCTCCCCTTGGAACAAAGCGAAGGTACGTGTCTCAGGGAGCACCTACCCTCAGGAGGAACATCGGAATACAGAGAGTTCCACAACAGAATGTACTAGAGATAAAAATGTAAGGCACGACAAGAGAGTTGATGAATGTGGGATGGGGGGCGGGGGGGGGGGAGGCTTGCATTCAGCATCTTGGCCATAGTAAGTCTGATAAGCAGACTATGTGGGACTCCAGTGAGCAAGCCAGGCAGATTTCAGTGAGCAGCTTCCCCAGCAAAATAAGTAGCCTGTTCATCAACTTTATAGAACGAAGAGGCTTGACACTCTGTTAGCCTTCCAGAGTGGCTGGAGGTCATGGACAGAGGAGGTTACACAGGTGAAGAGCTGGCAGGGTGCGGTGGAGGATTGTGTGTAGTTAATGATGGCTCTGGGAAGTTCCAAGTAAGTGACCAGACGAACCAGGGTAGCTTTTGAGAGGCTTGGGTTTGGGAGTGAGAGGAGATACGCTCAGTCTCAACAGCTGGTGGATGGCCTTAGGAAGGGATCAAAAGGACCAGGGGACAGCCTGAGATCTAGGACAGGGTTGATTCTAGAGAGAGAAAGTGGGAGTCTTTACTATGGAGATGATTTAAAAGTCACAAGACTGGATGAGATCACCCAGGGAGTGAGCTCATGCGGGCTGGGTGAATGAATAAGCAAGCTTGTAGGGAGGAGGGAAGAGGCTAATAAGTGACATAATCAGGGTCTATCAGAGATCGGACACAAGAGAAACCCATTCAGGAAGGAGAATACAAGAATTTTATTTTCTTCCTGCAGAGATGGTCAATTTAGATTTTTTTCCCTTTGGCCTCAGGACTGCCCAAAGGAGGTGTCTGGAGCCGGTGCGTGTGGGGCACCCCAGCTTGCTTTAGGCAGCTTTGTAGATAAGACTTCTCCCAGTGAACATCTTGCGAGTGTGTAGTGGAGGCTGGGATCCCCAGAGTGAGTTGTGGGAAGAAAATGAGATGAGCCATGTGCACAACGTGTTTGAAGTCAAGAGGAGGGAAGAGCACATTTCCAACATCTTGGACATTTTATCTGCAGCGTGTCCTTTATCCTGGACAAACAGGCAGACACCCTTCCACCAAAATAATAGGATTTACCATACACTCCTGTTTTTCGGAAGCCGAGAGAGCCAAGCTGGATTTCTTAGAAGTTAAAAACAGGTGAGTGGGTTTTGTCATGTTTTCTTACATCGTTTCGAATCCCGTATCACCCGAACACTAGTTTCTCAGGCCCACAGGCACATATAACCACATTAAAGGCACACGGAGAAGATGGCGTTGACAGAACAGCCTCTGTGACGTTTTCTTCCCCACACATTTTGCAATTAGTAGTTCTCTCAAGAACACAGAGTTTTGCATGCCACTATTTTTTTGTTCTAATCACAGGCATTAAAATTGCCTCATGTTTAATGGCTCGAGCCTCTTTTGATTTCTCTGATCTCTGTTCATTCCTATACTCTTCCAGGCCTCTTTTCTCTAAAGGCCTGGTTACCTGGCTCACTTCTGCTCCACACCATCACAGAAACTCTACCGTATCCCTGTGTGGTTCTCAAAATGACCAGTGATGACCCCATAATGAAGTTTGATATCTGGAGCCTTCCAGTGTTCTAGCCATACCTCAAGGAGGAAAAGTGATGACGTAGAATGAGCATTAGCTGCCAGTAAGAGCTCGAGGGGCTACAGAGATAACTCTCCATGGTGAGTGTTCTCTAGGGTTGGGGGGAGGAACGGGAGACAGTGAGCTTGAAAACATTCCCACATGTCAGTTACATGCACCTCACAAACTATGGGTCTTGTCTTACTGATGGGGGATGTCCACAAGTGCAAAGATACCCTCTAGGGAATATGGACCACAATAGGTTGTAAAGACCAGCACATTAGACGGTTCCTTTACATACTTCAAATAGCTCCCTTACTATGGGGAGGGGGAGACTCACACTATGTTTTCACACTATGACAACAATGAAATGGATGCCCCAGCAGGTATTAGCAGTGGTCAAGCTTGGGTCTCCACCAACGAGCGCTTCATTTCCACAGTCGTAGGTGCACCAAGAAAGTGAATCAGAGAGAGCTGTATGTGTGTGGGTGTCCTGTGTGTGAGGCTCTTCCACGAGACACAGGCAGGCTCCTTTCTCAAGGCTGTTCAGAGTCTAGCCTCAGCTAGAGCTCCGCTGGCACGGGTACAGCTCATTCTTGGGAGGCTGAGGCTGTAAACACCAGTCCACAGATATTACTCCCTCTCCGCCCTGGACTCCAGCACCAGTGTCTAGAACCCTGTACTTTGAACTTTATTTTTCACTATCACTTCTTTTTTTCCACTTCTACGGTTTCCTTGGTGGAGCTGAGAACCTTTGGGTGCTCCGTTCAGTTTTTAAAAGCTTGGGTCTGGCTCCGTAAGAACCTCTTTTGACACTGCCAGGCAAGTTTATAGTGTAACTGAAGCCGAGTTAAGTTAAATGATACTCAGGGAAAGAAACAGCAGTGCAACTTTTAGAAATCATACCACGATCTGTTGTAGGTAAGCCAGCCCTGAGTTTCTCTAGGATGGCCTCAAACGCCAAACTTGGCTGGGCACTGACCTTCAATTTGAGTTAGAGAACTCAGGGTGAACACAGAATCCTCTAGTGTTGATGTCTCATAGGCTGTCTCAGCCTCTGATGTATTCTGGTAAATCTATTCTTGCTATTAAAGATCTCAAATACTAAATACCCGAAACAAACACAGCATGCTCTAGGCAGTGAGTGGTTGGCTGTGCATCTCACGTTCTCTTGTTGGCTTCCACGTGACTTCCAGGCATTCCACCACTTATCTTCTATCTTATAAAGTAAGGGGGTAAAAGCTGAGCGGAGGCTTTGGTCCATTGTCTTCAATCACAAGTTCTCAAACATCTTTTCCACCAAGAAGTGCTAAGCATACATTTGTGGGGCGAATGAAATATGAATCTCATTGCCAGTTCTTAGGAAATATCCTAAGACTTCTGTGGGAAAGACTGAAGAGATACAATGGTTTCTCGGGAATTGAAGGATGAAGCAAATGTTTCTAAAATGTACAAAAAATTAATTCTGAAAAAATCTGCTGCTCATTTGTTGCAACTTCAGTTTCAGTTTTAATTCTAAAAAAGAAATTCCCTCTAACAAACACTTTCTGAATGAGTGCTGCCTGATCATTTGGCAGGCAGCTCCTGAAACTCTGGCACCATGAGCTGTCATTGGTGATGGCTCAGTAGACATCCATCTCCTATTTTGCCTGGGAGGAAGCTGAAGGGTGTGAGTTCAGTTCTAGAACTCCTCATACTGGAAACAGCTCTTGTCCTTCAGATGCTTTTTCTGTAACTACCGTTAAATAATTTCCAACTTGCAGGATTCTGGTGGGACAGAGTCAACGCAGTCAAGCACTGAGATCAAAGGTTCCCTCTGTTGTTATCCAGAGAAGCCAGAATGAGTAAAACTAGCTATTTTTAGCTATGAACCTACCTGAAGGGGCAATGCAGAAGAGCTGATCTTTATGCATCATTTTAGCCTGATTTAACAAGCTGGTGGACACTCACTGAGTGCTGCAGGCTTCAGAAACAGCTACTGTGCTGACTAGGACAGAGCTATATGTCAGGCCTTGAGACAGACAATAAATACCCAAACAAATAAACAGTAAACTACTCAGTAGTACCAAGTTCTACCATAAAGACAGAATAGAGTGACGTGACAGCAAGCCACTAGAGGACTGTGGATGACACCTGTCTAAACACTTTTTTAGAACCAAGTGACACGTGGGAAAAAACACACAGGAATCTCTGACAAAGGATCTATGTGTATCTCTAGAATCGCTTGCATTTCTGGAACGGCAATTAAACCAATACTATTTTCATAATACATGTCAAGTATCACTTATGCAAAATGCCAGGGACTTGAGAGAATTTGAGATTTTAGACTTCTTCAGAGTTTGGAATACTTGCAAATACATAATGAGCTACCTAAGTCTGAAGAAAGATAATTTATGTCTCACATATACCTCATGCATATATAACCTAAAGGTAATTTATTTTTACATGTATGAGTATTCTGACTGCATGTATGTATGTGCATCATGTGTGTTTCAAGTGCTCGAGGAGGTGAGACATGGGCATCCGATCCTCTGAAACTGAAGTTATGGGCTGTCGTGATCCATATTTGGGTGCTGGGAATTAAACCAGGATCCTCTGGAAGAGCAGCTAGTGCTCATAACTGCTCAGCCATGGCTCCTGACACCTGGGATCATTTCATACAATATTTTCTCTGCTTCTATACTGTGACTGGGACTTTGCACTTTGTGTAATCTTTTGTTCTTCTGTTATCATGTCAGTGTCCCAAAGGGTTCAAATTTTGTAGTTTATTTTCCAGAATACTGAAGCTCACCTTGCAATACAAAGAAGCTTCATGACTTTTCCATGGAATTGGCATTTCCACCAAGGCTACAAACAGTGGTTGGTACAATTCTGGTGCCTCAGCAGGAAGCTGGCATGGCACCAAACTGTATGAGTTCTTTACCACCACACACTCATCAGCCAAACATAGAGATGTCAGTATTACTTTTAAAATGTACTTATTTAGACCTTGGACGCAGCCAGCACTACACCTGGAGGTAGCTCCACTCCCAGATGCTCTAACACGTCTAGGATCTCAGGAGCCCAGGAGCTTGGCCACACCAGGATCTCAGAGTCCCAGAGGCAGCTTGACTCCCAAGAGCTTTGACACACCCAGGATGTCAGGATCCCAGGATCCCAGAGACAGTTGGACTCTGAGGAGTTCTGACACAACCAGGATCACAGGAAGGACAGGCTCCAGTCAGATAGAGCAAGAGCATGTAGCACTAGAGATAACTAGATGGTGGGAGGCAAGCGAAAGAACATAAGCAACAGAAACCAAGGATACTTGGCATCATCAGAACCCAATTTTCCCATCATAGCAAGTCCTGGATATACCATAACACTGGAAAAAGAAGATCAGGATCTAAAATCACTTCTCATGATGATGATAAAAGACTTCAAGAAGGACATAAATAACTCCCTTAAAGAAATACAAGAGAACATAGGTAAACAAGTAGAAGCCCTTAGAGAGGAAACACAAAAATCCCTTAAAGAACTACAGGAAAACACAATCAAACAGGTGAAGGAAATGAACAAAACCATCCAGGATCTAAAAATGGAACTAGAAACAATAAAGAAATCACAAAGGGAGACAACCCTTGAGTTAGAAAACCTAAGAAAGAGATCAGGAGTCATAGATGCGAGCATCACCAACAGAATACAAGAGATAGAAGAGAGAATCTCAGTTGCAGAAGACACCATAGAAAATATTTACACAACAGCCCAAGGAAACACAAAAAGCAAAAGCTCCTAACCCAAAACATCTAGGAAATGCAGGACACAATGAGAAGACCAAATCTAAGGATAATAGGTAGAGAAGAGAGCAAAGATTCCCAAATTAAAGGGCCAATAAATAGCTTCAATAAAATTATAGAAGAAAACTTCCTTAACCTAAAGAAAGAGATGCTCATGAACATACAAGAAGCCTATAGAACTCCAAATAGACTGGACCAGAAAAGAAATTCCTCCCATCACATAATAGTCAAAACACCAAATGCACTAAACAAATAAAGAATATTAAAAGCAGTAAGGGAAAAAGGTCAAGTAACATATGAAGGCAGACCTATCAGAATTACACAAGACTTCTCACCAGAGACTATGAAAGTTAGAAGATACTGGGCAGATGTCATACAGACCCTAAGAGAATGAAAATGCCAGCCCAGACTACTATACCCAGCAAAACTCTCAATTACTATAGATGGAGAAACCAAAGTATTCCATTACAAAACCAAATTTACACAATATCTGTCCACAAATCCAGTCTTACAAAGGATAATAGATGGAAAACACCAACACAAGGAGGGAAACTACACCCTAGAAAAAGCAAGAAAGTAATCTCTCAACAAACCCAAAAGAAGATAGCCACACAAACATAATTCCACCTCTAACAACAAAAATAACAGGAAGTAACAATCACTTTTCCTTAATGTCTCTTAACATCAATGGACTCAACTCCCCAATTAAAAAACGTAGACTAACAGTCTGGATACATAAATAGGACCCAACATTTTGTTGCATATAGGAAACACACCTCAGTGACAAAGACAGGCACTACCTCAGAGTAAAATGTTGAACAACAATTTTACATGCAAATGGTCCTAAGAAACAAGCTGGAGTAGCCATTCTAAAATCAAATAAAATCAACTTTCAACCGGAAGTTATCAAAAAGGATAAGGAAGGACACTTCATACTCATCAAAGGAAAAATCTATCAAGATGAACTCTCAATTCTGAACATCTATGCTCCAAATGCAAGGGCACATTCATAAAAGAAACTTTACTAAAGCTCAAAGCACACCCTGCACCTCACACAATAATAGTGGGAGTCTTAAACACTCCACTCTTATCAATGGACAGATCATGGAAACAGAAACTAAACAGAGACACAGTGAAACTAACAGAAGTTAAGAACCAAATGGTTCTAACAGATATTTATAGAACATTTCATCCTAAACCAAATGAATATACAGTCTTCTCAGCACTTCATGGTACCGTCTCCAAAACTGACCATATAATTGATCATAAAACAGGCCTCAACAGGCATAAGAAGATTGAAATAATTCCATCCATCCTATCAGATCACCACGGACTAATGATGGTCTTCAATTCCAAGAAAAACAAGGGAGAGCACACATACACATGGAAGCTGTACAATGCTCTACTCAATAAAAACTTGGTCAAGGAAGAAATAAAGAAATTAAAGACTTTTTAGAATTTAATGAGAATAAAGACACTACATACCCAAACTTATAGGACACAATGAAAGCAGATGAAGGAGGAAAACTCATAGCTGTAAGTGCCTACAAAAAGAAACTGGAGAGAGCAGCTTGACAGCACACCTGAAAACCCTAGACCAAAAAGGAGCAAATACACCCAAGAGGAGTAGACGGAAGGAAATAATCAAACTCAGGGCTGAAATCAGCCAACTAGAAACAAAAAGAACTATACAAAGAATCAACAAAACCAGGAGCTGGTTCTTTGACAAAATCAACAAGATAGATAAACCCTTAGCCAGATTAACCAGAGGGCACAGAAACAGTATCAAATTAATAAAATCAGAAATAAAAAGAGACATAACAATGGAAACCGTGGATATTAAAAGAAACATCAGATCCTACTACAAAAGCTTATACTCAAGAAAACTGGAAAATCTGGATGAAATGGACAATTTTCTAGACGTATACCAGGTGCTAAAGTTAAAACAGGATCAGATAAACCATCTAAACAGTCCCATAACCCCTACAGAAATAGAAGCAGTCATTAAAAGTCTCCCATCCAAAAAAAGCCCAGGACCAGACAGGTTTAGTGGAGAATTCTATCAGACCTTCAAAGAAGACCTAATACCAATACTCTTCAAACTATTCCACAAAAAAGAAACAGAAGGAACACTACCCAATTCATTCTATGAAGCCATAATTACACTGTGTATTTTCCCTTGGAGATGGAACGGTTTCTGTCTAATCAGGAACTTGTCACAATTTCCTTTCATAGAGGACTTCATAGGAGATTTTTTTCTGCTTCTGTCATGTTTAATGTTAAGACTAGCTGAGGCTAGACTCTCAACAGCCTTGAGAAAGGAGCCTGCCTATGTGTCATGGAAGAGCCTGACACACAGGACACCCACACACATACAGCTCTCTCTGATTAACTTTCTCGATGCATCTACGACTGTGGAAATGAAGCACTCGTTGGTGGAGACCCAAGATTGACCACTGCTAATCATTGTTATCATAGTGTGAAAACATCACAGTCTCCCCTTCCACATTTGTGATTTTATTATATGAAAACTGGTTGACTGCATATTACTTATAGCTTCAGAAGACATCATGTATATTTAAGAGGCATTTAACTATTATAAATTGTTTTGATGACTTAAAAATGTTAATGCTGAGTTGTATATTTTAAAATAAATTTTATTAGTTTAATAAAAAAAATGTACTTGTTCATCCATGAAAACTGTTATTTCTCTGAAGACACATGAGTACATAACATCTTAATGTTTTGGGCAACATACACTTTCACTGCACACTGAAATACGAATGTTAGCTCATGGAAGAGCATTTGTGGGGTGGTTTCAACTGTAAGTTTACCTTAATATTTTTATTATTAATTAATTATTAATTAATTAATTAATTTTGAGACAAGGTCTCACTATGTAACTTGTCTAGCCTAAAACTACGTAGACCATGCTGGCTTGCATTCACAAGTCCCCCTTGCATCTGCTGGTACTAAAGGGCTTAAAGTTGGGTGCTACTGAGCTCAGGCAAACTGTAAATTTAGCTTGCTTAGGACACATTTTCTCCCACAGAATGTGATTTTTACCAGGGAGAATGGCTGACAAACTGAGGTGATCCAGACGTGGGATTTGCCAGATACTTTCTTGACAGTGAACAAGGTGAGTGAGATTTGTCACTTCAGGAAAAACAGGTGACAGTATTTGCTGCCAATGATAAAATTTAAGCTTTCAAGTGAAATTCAGAGTTTTGGTAAATGTACATTTGCTACTGTTAGCTTGACAGTTTCTCGGAACTTGAAAGCTTTTTTCTCCCCTGAAGATAATGTTAATAAGTGAAAAATTTGACATGAAACAGTATCATCATTTTGAAGAGCTACTTAACTCGGCAACCCAGTCTTTTCCAGAGAGCTGTCTTCACACAACCATCTTGGATAAAAGATGCATCCAAGCGTGTCAGGCAGAAGAATGAATTTTAATATGATGGAACATGGCAAGCTCAGTGATACAGTTTTAGGTCCCATATTGCAACTAACCTGTAAGATGTTATGACCTGGGCCTGGAAAGATGGCTCAGCTGTTAAGAGCACTGACTGCTCTTCTGTAGGTCCTGAGTTCAAATCCCAGCAACCACATGGCTCACAATCATCCATAACGAGATCTGACGCCCTCTTCTGGGGTGTCTGAAGACAGCTACAGTGTACTTACGTATGATAAATAAATAAATCTTAAAAAAAGAAGTTATGACCTGGTATAGCATCAAAGACTGATATAGTATCAGAGAAATACCTCGATTGTTTGGAAATTGGGAGCTATTAAAGTATGCTCCCCTTTTCCAGCTGCAGTCTGCATAAGGCAGGTTTTTCATATAATAAAAGTAGCACTGCAGAGCACAGCAGACTCAACACTGACAGGGTTATCAGGACTCCAGGGCCTTAATTTACACTGCCATTAAAGAAAGCTTGAAAAAATACAAAAAAACCCCACTTTCATCAATTAATTTGAAAGTGCAGCTTTTTTAATAAAGATGTGTCAAAAATTTTAGTATACAGTAGATTTATTATTTTTATTTTTATTTTTAAAGATTTATTTAATGTTATACATAAGTACACTGTAGCTGTCTTCAGACACACCAGAAGAGGGCATGAGATCTCATTATGGATGGTTGTGAGCCACCATGTGGTTGCTGGGATTTGAACTCAGGACCTTCGGAAGAGCAGTCAGTGCTCTTAACCACTGAGCCATCTCACCAGCCCCACATTTATTATTTTTAAATTAGTAGCTAATTTAAATGTCTAGTTTTAATTTATAATAAGTTAACTACAGATTGATAAAGTCCAATTAAGTAAGAGATCTTTTCACTTCCCAGCTGGTTCAGAGCGTAAAAGGATCTTGAAATCGAACTTTGAGAATTACAGGTTTGAAGCACATCAATGAATAGTTTTAGTTTCTATAGACTCTGAACATTGGTACACTTATTGTTACTTATTTTTGTTGTGACTATCAATCGTAAGAATGTTTTTTTAAACTTTTATTGCATTATGATGAG
The DNA here is from genome assembly GCA_019843815.1 of Montemys delectorum. NCBI lineage: Eukaryota > Metazoa > Chordata > Mammalia > Rodentia > Muridae > Montemys > Montemys delectorum. Next base: position 32,073 of record JADRCD010205149.1, on the reverse strand, counting down.
TAAAGTTACATGATTTCAATTTGTCTGAATTTGTTAACATTTAAAAACATATTTTCAGTAAATAGAATTAAATCACATTCTTGTTTCCCTTTTGTACCCCAACTCCTCCCAGAAACCCCTCTTCAATACCTACAATATCTTTTTTGTCATATTCCTTAAAATTTATAAAATATTATAATAAAAATGAGTATTATAAAAGTTGTTTGATATAAAACAATCAATTTAACAGTGTTATGTAGATGCTTGTCTATAGCAATACTGCAAATACATAAGTGTTTTTTACTATAACTTTCAAATAACTCCAAACATATTAACTGTATATTTCAAAATAATACATCACTACTAGTATTTTCTTAAATGAACATAAATATGTAAAGTCTTTTGTTTGTTTGTTTTGCATTTAGTAGAGTTTAAAATCTTGGCTCTTTCTGTGGTACAAGCCCAAAATAAGAACAATTTTTAGACATTGGATTTCACTGTAATAAGGCTGTACTTCAATGACCCTCAAATCACCGAAGGATTTTACCTCCATCGTAGCTAAGCTGAGAGTTGACAGTTCTGCTGCTCCAAAAAATGAATTGTAGGCATGATTTTTAGAAACAGACTTCCTGCTATGGTCAAAAAGCTATTTGACTTGAGTGTGTGACTTTATTCTCAGCCCACAGAGAACAGGTTACATTCATTTAAGAAATGGTGTGTGTATTAAGATGGTCTATCCATAAAGTCATTCACCAACTGTTTCAATGAACAATGGTTCTGCATGGAAGGTGGTACAGACATTAGGTGAGGATAAGAATCTGGTTCATTGGCTGTGATGACTTTGAAAAGCATTCATCTCAGGAAAGAGTAACTTATAAAGTCCTCTTCTTCAAACCTGATACAAGAGCTAGAAATGTCAAGCAAAGCATTCAGTCTCACTCTTTGTTGTTCTCTTTCATACAAGCCACCTCCCAAGTTAATTGTCTATGTCTCCCTTGGGTATATACATACTTTTGAAATATATAAGCTGTTCTGAAAATCATAGTATAGTGTAAAAACAAGAAATAAACAATACTACTAATAGAGAGGCTGAGATAGGAGAAGCAAGATTTCAAGACCCTTACGTTGTACACAGCAAAACACTGTCACAAACAAGCTGAAAGTATATATAGATTGTACAATATTGGATCTATTTCTCCAATTACCAAATTAGAGCGACCATTGGATGACAATCAATAAATTTTTAATTCTTCATATTTTTGGATTTCAGTCGCTTAGAATATATTGGTAATATTAATTTTCATATTAAGATATTAAGAAAAGGTAATTGTCACTTCCTGTTGTTTTTGTTGTATGAGGTGGAATTAGATTTGTGTGGATTTTTTGAAAGATTACCTTCTTGCTTCTTCTAGGTGTAGTTTTGCTCATTATGTTGATATTTTCCATCTATTATCCTTTGGAGGGCTGGATTTGTGAAAAGATATTGTGTAAATTTTGTTTTATCATAGAATATCTTGTTTTCTCCATCTATGGTAATTGAGAGTTGTGCTGGGTATAGTAGCCTGAGCTGGCATTTGTGTTCTTGTAGGATCTGTATGACATCTGCCCAGGATCTTCTAGTTTTCATAGTCTCTGGTGAGAAGTCTGGTGTAATTCTGATAGGCCTGCCTTTGTATGTTATTTGCCTGAGCTGGCATTTGTGTTCTTGTAGGTTCTGTATGACCTCTGCCCAGGATCTTCTAGCTTTCATAGTCTCTGGTGAGAAGTCCACCATAATTCTGATAGGCCTGCCTTTTATATGTTACTTGCCTTTTTTCCCTTACTGCTTTTAAAAATCTTTTTTTGTTTAGTGCATTTGATGTTTTTATTATTATGTGACAGGAGGAATTTCTTTTCTGGTCCAGTCTATTTGGAGTTCTATAGGCTTCTTGTATGTTCATGGGCATCTCTTTCTTTAGGTTAGGGAAGTTTTCTTCTACAATTATGTTAAAGATATTTACTGGCCCATTACATTGGGAGTCTTCACTCTCTTCTATACCTGTTATCCTTAGGTTTGGTCTTCGCATTGCATCCTGGATTTCCTGGATGTTTTGGGTTAGGAGCTTTTTGCTTTTTGCATTTTCTTTGACTGTTGTGTCAATGTTTTCTATGGTATCTTCTGCCCCTGAGATTCTCTCTTCTATCTCTTGTATTCTGTTGGTGATGCTTGCATCTATGACTCCTGATTCCTTTCCTAGGTTTTGTATCTCCAGGGTTTTCTCTCTTTCTGATTTCTTTATTGTTTCTGTTTCCATTTTTAGATTCTGGATGGTTTTGCTCATTTCCTTCACCTGTTTGATTGTGTTTTCCTGTAGTTCTTTAAGGGATTTTTGTGTTTCCTCTTCAAGAGCTTCTAGCTGTTTACCTGTCTTCTCCTGTACTTCTTTGAGGGTTCTATTTATGTCTTTCTTAAGGCCCTGTATCATCATCATGATAAGTGATTTTATATCTGAATCTTGCGTTTCTGGTGTGATGGCGTGTCCAGGACTGGCTATGGTGGGAGAATTGGGTTCTGATGATGCAAGCAACCTTGGTTTGTGTTGTTTATTTTCTTATGCTTGCTGCCCCCCCCCTCCGCCATCTGGTTATCTCTAGGGCTACCTGCTCTTGCTAATTCTGACTGGAGTCAGTCCTTCCTGTGATCCTGGTTGTATCAGAACTCCTCAGAGTCAGGCAGTCTCTATCACCCTGTGATTTTGGGATCCTGTGACCTTGGGCTTGTTAGAGCACCTAGGAGTGCAGCAGCGTCTTCTGGGTGCTGTGGGACTGGCTGAAGAGCTTGCGTGCAAGGTCTGCTCAGGACACCAGCCCAGAGAGATCAGAAGGAACTTGAGCCACTCTGCTGTTGGAGTTCCTGTGTGCCTGGTCCCGCTGGTCCCAGTTACTCCCAGTGTGGGGTCCTCCTCACCTCTGATCCTGAGAGTTTCAGAGCGCCTGGGAGTGGAGCTTCCTCTGGGTGTTGTGGGACTGGCTGCAGAGCTTGTGCCCAAGGTCCGCTCAGTACACCAGCCCAGAGCTAAGTATGTTTTTTTAAGGTAGATTCTTTTTATGTAGTCCAGGCTAGCCTTTAAATCACATGACCATCTTGCCTCTGCAGTGGTAAAATTATAGCCAAGTATCATCGTGTGGCTCAGTGACCACTTCTTGAAAAGCTACTTTTCCATGATACTGACATTGTTTTTGTATACTGATCTTCTACCCAGCAGTCTTATTCAAATTTCTCATTATATGGTCACTTTTACACACATAACTAGTTCAATGACTGGGAGACTATAGTCTGAAGACTAAGTCTGGCCCGTCACTAGTTTATAGATATTGAACTATTAGACCAGAACCAAACTCAGTCATTCACATGTCACATGGCTGCTGTCATACTGTGGTGGCAAGGCTGAGCAGTGGTCACAGTATGTCCAACAAAGCCAAACATATTATCTTGTTACCAGAAACTAAGTTGGTCGATCCCTGCATCATGAGTCTGTCCACAGAAGCAACTTCTGGCCTCTGTAGATGCTCTCTCTAGAGGGCATCTCTGCTGCCACTGTCATTCCTGCACCCTCTGTTTTCACCTCAGCCTGCCCTCTTCTGGGCTGCTCCACAGCTTATCACTTCTAACTTTGGCTGCATCCTACAAGTTCTGAAACGTAGTATTTTCATCACCATTCAGTTCTAGGTACTTAAAAGTTTCCGCTTTAATGATTTGCTCAGAAATGTTTGAAAATTTCCACATTTAAGGGGAATTCGGGGGGGGGGACTGACTGTATAGTTATTGAATTGTAACTTAATTGTCATAATATATGATTATCTTAATTGTGATTCCTGGAACCCTGATGAGACCAGTTTTGCATTTAGTGTGAGGTCAACTGTTTTATGGTTCCTCCATGCAGAGTGGCTCCGCATGGTCTGGGTGCTTGGTGCAGTTTCCTGTGCCTGTGAACCAAATGTCTTCTCCTACCATTTTTATATTCCATGTTTACTACCTGTTTGTGCTATCAAGTGATACCTTAAAGAAATATGTGAAATTTCACTAAAGTTTTATTAATTTTTGTTTTATATATTTTGAGGCCATTTTAGAAATAGTACGCATTTCCAATGTCATATGTAGTTTTATACATTTTATATATTTCTAGCTGTATTTAAGAGCTCTAGACTTACACTGCCTTTTGTCTTTGAGTGTATTTTGACTCAATAAAGCAATTCTAGATTTTTTTTTGATTAGTCTTTGCTGGAACATTTCCCACCCCTTTACTTATGACTGTTCTTTGTCCATGTTAGAAAAATCCTGTCTCCAAGACACAGAGCTAAGACATTATTGCTAGCTAAGTAATTCTGACTACTTCCTGGCTAGCTCACCACCACCTGACACTCTACTCAACCAAAGTTTCTTTCTGGAAAAAAAAAAACAAAAACCAAAAAACAAAGCAAACAACCCCCCCCCCAAAAAAAAGCTAATCTCACTGCATTTGTCTTAGTCAGAAATTTATTCATTTCTTTTATAATTTATGTACCTTGTGATTTATATATGTCATTTATCTATGTTGGGATTGCTAATATAATCACATTTGTTTCTTACAAATGTACTTTTGCTTTTTATTTCCTCTGATTTTTTTAAAAAAATTATTTTACATCTTTTTCCATTGTTAACTTTAAAAATATGTCTCGAGGAGCTGGTGAGACAACTGTGGTTAACAGCAGTGTTGACCTTGCAGAGAGAGGATCCTGGGCTCACAACCGGCTGCCACTCTACTTCCCCAGGATCCAGTGCCCCCTTCTGGCCTCTGCCAGCAGCATGTGGTGCACATACATACACCAGACAGACAGAACACTCTTACACTTAAAATAAATCTAAGTCAATGGTTTGGAAGTTAAGGTATTATTCTTACTCTTAGCAGTTATTGTTGAAGTTTAAGATCAGTCTTAATTCTGATACAACAGTAAAGGGACCTTCAGACGGGAACTGTGATTATCTATGTCCTTTGTTATCTCTGCCCTGCCACTCTGAGCCACAGCTGACCAGCTCCTTTCTTTTGCATTTGGAATTTTAATAGTTTAGCTTACTGATACACATTTCTGTGTCATATTATACTAGGCAAACTTTCTAATAGGCACCTGCATGTTTGCCGTTTTCTTTGCTTATCTATCTCTGTTTTCAGCCATTTCTTTACTCTCCCTTCGTCTTTCTGAAAGGTAGCATTTGAGGCTCTTCAAGCTAAGTGTAAAGATGATAAACATGTTTGGGTCTTGCTTTTCTGATAGTAGGATCTCACTCTAATTTTTTTTTTTTTGCTACATACATAATTGCGGGTTAATATTATTTCTCCTGGAACTCTGGAGATCTGTTATTCTTTCCCTGCTTATGGTGGGTGCTCACAAGTTTTCCTTCGGTTTCTTTGTTGGTCCCTTCGTGCACATGACCTTTTTTTTTTTTTTCTCTATAGCTCTGACTGAGAGAACTCTGCTCTCAGTCTGACCAAAGAAGACAAACTTGTAAGTGCCTTTTTCATGGGTCTGCTTACTTCTCATGCCTATGGATCAACATTTCTCACCCTAGAAAACTCTCAGCACCAACGTGGACCAACGCTGACACCACTCTGCTTCATTCTGTACCGGGGATACAGATGGGCTCACCCAGGCCTTAGACTACACTTGCTTTATCTAGGAGCTTTTTTTTCTTTAGCTTCATCTGTTTGTTTGTGTGTCATTGTATAAATCTGTTGTCGTTTAATCTTCCCTTTTGCTAATTTATGCATTACAATCCAATGCAGCCACAATATTTATTCACAATTACTGTTTTCATTATTAAAATGGCCGGGCAGTGGTGGCACATGCCTTTAATCCCAGCACTTGGTAGGCAGAGGCAGGCGGGTTTCTGAGTTTGAGGCCAGCCTGGTCTACAGAGTGAGTTCCAGGACAGCCAGGGCTACACAGAGAAACCCTGTCTTGAAAAAAAAAAAAAAAGAAAAAGGAAAAAAAAAAGTTCTCTTTGATACTGAAAGATGCCTGGTGATCTGATAGCTTACTGATTCCTGTTCATTTTTTTTTTTTAATATTCCATCTTCAACTTAAATATTAAATGCAGAACTATTCTATTTCTTAATCTGTTAATTTGATTAAGGGGTAATCAACATATCATTTGTTGTCTTTGCTGATTTTGACTCATGGCACTTGGTTTCCACGTTTGGTGATCTTTGAGGGTGTAAAGATTCTCACCGGTGAAGTACCCTAGAGGATGACATTTTCTTTGCATCAGTTGGAACCGTCTGGGGCAGCCAGTTTAGGACACTGAGTGATTCTGTAGCCCTCACGGGAGTGATACTTTATCGCTGCTTAGGAAAAACTCACGTTAGTGACTGTGCACAGAGTCAATCTGGGAGAAAAGGATGAAAACCCAGGGCTAGGGAAGGCAGAACTTTAGGATATAAACAAAAATAAATTAATGTGATAATCAGACTGTGGAAAATTCCTGAGAGGAATAATTTAAAGAGAAATATTTTGGCATATAGTTTCAGTCCATATGTGTGTGTGTGTGTGTGTGTGTGTGTGTGTGTGTGTATTTATTCCATATACATAGTCCATATACATAGTCTGATAGTCTCTCTCTCTCTCTCTCTCTCTCTATATATATATATATGTATATATATATATATATATATATGGTTTTAATTAGTGAAAAAGAGACCATGAATTTAAAGAAAGATTTGGAAGAGGTATATGGGACAATTCAGAGGGGGAAAAGGGAATGGAGTAATGTTGTAAATATAATATCAAGAAAAAAAGATTTTCTATGAAAATAGGAAAGACTTAATACAAAAGAGAAAAAGTGACTATGTAGAAAAAAACACAGGGGTATTTTCAGTGCCAATATTCTTGAAAGTGCCATGGAGACCCATCTTCAAGCCCTCTCGATTGGCAAGATACTGCTGAATTAAGCCGCTCAGGGAGAGCAGGAGAAACTGCAGGGAAAGTACTGATCCTCACCCACACCAGCCTGCAGGACCAACAGAGCCCACAGAGGAGTGCCAAGTTACCAGGAAAGGACTTATAGTCTCCCCTTTCCCAATAACAGAACCACAGAGAACACAGAAGCTGCAGAGATCAATGACTCACAGGATCCTCTCCCCATACTGCACCATTTGCAACTTGCCAGAGCCACTGTGATCTGAGAACTTCACCTTTGAACCCAGCACAGGTGTGTCTGTAATTCACTCCATAAGTATTCTTTTATTTTTAGTTTTACTTTTAAAAGATCATTCATTCATTCATTCATTCATTCTCTCATATAATACATCACAACTGCAGTTTCCTCTCCCTCCACTCCTCTCATCTCCCTCCCCATTCCATGATGCACTTCTTATCTACTTTCTTTCAGAAAAAAACCCAGGCCTCTCAGGGATATCAACTGAATGCAGCATAACAAATTACAATAAAACTAGGTACAAACCCTCATAGCAAGGCTGGAAGAGGCACCTCAGTCAGAGACATCCCCTCCCAATGTTACTCTACAAAACACCAAGCTAACAATCCTAACATATACAGAGGACTTAGCACAGACCCATGCAGGTTCTACGATTGGCCCTTCAGTCTCTATAAGCCCTCCTAAGAGCCCTGCTTAGTTGATTCTGCGGGCTGTTTTCTCCTAGTGTCCTTGACCCCTTAGGCTCCTACAATTTACTTTTATTTTATGTGCATGGATGATTTGGTTCCATACATGTCTATGCACTATGCATGTGCCTGGTGCCCACAGAGGCCAGAAGAGCTTATTGGATCTCCTGGAACTGGAGTCATAGATGGCTGTGAGTTGCCACGTGGGTGCTTATATTGAAGCTGGGTCTTTTGGAAGAGCAGCCAGTGCTCTTAAGCATGGCACCAGCACCCCAGCCCCTGTTTCTCATTTCATATTATTTACCTTTCCTACCCTTGCATAGACATCTCATGATGGTTTTGGATTTGTGTGTATATTGCTCACTTAGGATTTAAGATTGCTATGTGTTTCTTCACACAGGCTAACATACACTCTTTACCATACCTTTCACTCATATCTCATTTTCTTCCTCTTTTATATCTATAGCTTTCCTTCTTTCTTTCATTTGCTCTTCTCTTTGTACCACTTAATTATAGACTTCTATGGCTCTTTTGGGGAGGGGTGTTGGTTTTTTGAGACAGGTTTTCTCTGTGTAGTCCTGCCTGTTGTAGGACTTGTTCTGTAGCCCAGGCTGGCCCTTCCCTAGCTTTATCAATCTCTAATATCTGTGGACCCTGGCACCATTTCAATCGTCCCTTCTTAGCTCCTGCATCACCTTGACATTTCTGCTACTGTCCTTTGGATCTTGTCTCAAGCCTCACCCACTCTCCTTACCTCTCAATTCTAACCTTATCAACTAAAATCAAACTGTATGCCATATCATCTTTGGTTGTTCATTTTCCAACAGTTATTAAAAGTTAAAGGGGTTGCTGTTGTTAATCGGCTAATACAATATTTACATCTAGCAGCAATACCCAGAATCCACGATTGTTCTTGCAGTTAATAGTCTACACAGAGATGATATGGAGGTTGTACCAGCCCCTTAGCTTCTGGACTGAGGGACTAATTTCTAAACGACACACCCCACTTTACCAATTCAAGTTCCATCTGAATTCTGAAAACACTTCAACTGAAAGAACACATCTAATAAAAGGAAAAAAAAAAAACCCAAGCAACAAGATAACCTCAGATATGTAACTCCCAAAATAGTAATAAGAAAAACATAAAAATCCTGGCAACATTACTTCTCCAGGACAACTAACTCTTCAGTAACACCCATTAGAGCGACTTAGATGAAACCCTAGACAGGGTTAAGAATAACTGTCAAAGAAACGAAAGGAAGTAAGCTCCCGACGAAGCTCACAAATGACCAACTGTGTGCAATAAGGACAGCAGTGCAAGATACAGAAGAAGAACTGAATAAACAAAACAAAGACAGTGACAGAAAACTATCCTGAAATGATGGAAATTAAAAACACACCGAAATAGAAAGTTCTGTGGAAAGTCTCACTAATAAAATGGGTCGAGGAAAATCACAGAAGGTCTGAGCTGCAAAACAAGATGGAGGGATGGCCCAATTAAATAAGAACAGCTGTCAAATAATAAGACCGTCTGAGTGAGAGTTTCATGGTATGTGCAGCACTCTGAAAATACCGAGTCTATGGTCTTATGCACAGAAGAATAATCTTGTTCTAAAGATATAAAGATGTTTTCAACAGAATCATAGCCAAAAATGTCTCCCTTTTAGGAAAAGATCTCAACCTTATATGGGAGGCATTTAGGACCAATCAGAGAAAACCAGAAAAGAACCTTCCTAGTCTTATTTTAATTAAGACAGTAATTATACAGAACAAAGGAAAATGACAAGAAATGCTAAGTCTCACATGAATTCAGGCCATGAAAATAACAGCCTGCCATTCAACCGAGACTCTAAAAGTCAGAAAGGCTTGCAATGATGTTTTTCGAGCCCTAAAAGATATAAACCTAGATTATTATACCCAGCAAAGCTGTCCATCAGGAGGAAAATATGTCAGAAAATAAAAACTTTCCATAATAAAAACAGATGAAAGAATTTTATAAGCAATATGTCATTTCCACAGAAGACACCTGCAGGAATCCTTCAAACTAAACAGAAAAAAAATATATCCTTGAGGTCACAGGACTGAGTAACCATGGTAAAATAATACTTAAGCAGGAGAGGAATGAGAAGAAAACCCCAATACTAAAAGGAAAAAAAATCAACAAAATGACATGAGTAGGTATATACCGTTCAATAACTCATATTAGTGCTCCCAATTCTCCAATCAAAAGATACAGGCTAGCCAACTGGATGAAAAGCAGGATCCATCCATTCGCTGCCTCTCTGCAGCTCACCAGAAAACTCAGACACTACTACAGAGACTCCAAACAAACACCCCTAGGAAACAAGCAGGCACTACTGTTTTAATATCTGACACAACAGACTTCCAAACTAGTGAGAGAAGATAAAGATACGTCATACTGATTAAGTACACAATCCATCAGTGAGACACTGCCGATCTAAACACAAATGACCTAAGCACTGGTGTGCCTTACTTCATAAAACAAATGCTATTTATTATATGTCAAGTCAGAGAGGACTGATCCTAGTACAACAGTTGTGGGTGACTTCAATGCGCTACTCTCACCAAACAAGGCTTCCTGACAAAAAAACAGAGAGAAACATATGAATTAAATGGACTTAAACAGGCATTTTACAACATTCCATCAACTATGGTGGAATACACATTCTTTTCACCATCTCATAAAACATTCTCTAAAATAGATCATAAATTAGGACACAGAGCAAATCTCATCAAATATAGGGGGGAAAATGGAAATAATTGCTTGTAGCCTTTGATCACAATACAATAAGACCATAAATCAACAGTAATGGGACTCAGAGGAGAGCAGTCCTGGAGGCAGACATCTTTAATCCCGGCACTGGGTAGGCTGAGGTAGGCGACATCAATACAAGTTTGAGGGCAACCTTGTCTACATAGGGAGAATTCCAGGACAGCCAAGGCTACATAGTGAGACTTTGTCTAGGGCAGCAGAGGTGGGGGTGGTGGTGGGGGAGGTCTAGAACTGATACAAACTCAAGAAGATTAAACACACTATTAAATAATGAATGAGCCCTTAAATCAGCATAAACAGCAACAAAAACAGCAAAGCATCCGAGTGGGCACTGAGATGGCACACTGAGATGGCAGGACAGACAAGGCCTGCAAACAAAGCCAATGAACCCAGTTCTATTCTTGGGATCCGTATAGTGGAAGGAGAGAGACAACAAAATATTCCCTTGTCCCGTGTACACACACACACACACACACACACACACACACACACACTGTAAAAAAAAGATAAAAAAATTCTAGAGTTAAAAGAAAATAAAAGGGACATCAATCTAAGACCCACCCAATCCCCCCAGTCCACAAAGCTCAAGGATCTCTGTGGAAGAGGGGGAAGGAAGAGCTGTAAGAGCCAGAGCATGGGAGGCCTGGAGGGAACCAGCGTCTCCAGGACCACTCTCAGCACACTCAGAGCCGCTGCTGGTGTGTGAGCTCCCACCCCTAGCCACAGAGCTTCAGAGAGTGGACGGCTTGTTCTCTTTAAGTGTGTAGCCCTGGCAGGTTGAGCAGGCATAATAGATGGCTCAACACCCAAAAGTATATGGGCAGCACAAATTAATTTCAATGGTTATTAAAAAATAAAAAGACAATTTTTATGTTTTTGTTTTTGTTTGTTTGTTACTGTTTGGTAGTTTCTGGTTTTTTTTTTTCATTCTTCTTTTCTGTTTTGTTTTGTTTTTTGAGAGGGAAGGAGGGAAGGAAGGAGAGAGAGAAAACATGAAGTTGGGTGGCAAGACTTGGGGGAGAGGAAAAATATGATCAATTTAAATTAAAGATTTTAAAATTAAAATTAAAAATTAAAGATACTAAACCATTCTCCCCATGCACACCTTCTCAAACAAAACAAAATATCAAAAGCAGAAAGGACAGAAAGTTAGGAGAGGATCTGGAGTTAATTGGGTGGAATAATAGAAATGAATATAATAAATGCAAATTAAGCCCATATAAGTTCTCAAAGATTAACACAACATTTTACTTTTATAAAAAGAAAATGAAAATAAAACATATAAAAAAACTGAGATAAAGTGAAAGCAGTCCTAACAGGGAGGCTTATAGCTTTAAGTGCTCACATTAAGAAGTCAAAGAAATTATGAGTAAATAATTTAGAGATATACCTTAGGGCCCTGGAAAAAGAAGACAAACCCTGAATTAATACATAGAAAGAAATCATTAACTTCAGGGCAGAAGGGCTGGAAGATGGCTCAGCAGTTAAGAATGTTTATTGGTCTTCAGAGGAACAAGTTTCGGTTCCCACAATCCACATGGTGACTCACATCTAGTTCCAGGGCATCTAGTACCCTCTGTGGGCTTCTGGTCCAAACATACTCTTACAGGCTCATGCACATACATATAAAAACTTTAAAAAAATATCTGAGTAGAAACAAGTAAAATACAATATGGTAAAAAAAGAATACAATACAGTAAGAAAAGAATACAATACAAAGAATCAATGAAACAAAGTTGAATTTTTAAAACTAATAATCAAAGTTGGTAAACTCCTAGCCACACCAGCCATATCGAAAAGAAAAAGTGGTAAGGCTAAACCTAATAAGATATATAAAGGGAACCGATTATAACAAATACCAATGAAAATCAGAAAATTATTAGGTCTTACATTGAAAACATACTTTCCACTAAATCAAAAAATCTAAAATAGGTATATTCCTAGATGCATATACCTACTAAAATAAAACAGAGACGATAATCGACTATGGCAGCGACACTGAAGCAATAAATGAAAACATACTAACTAAAAAGTCTAGGCCCAGATGGTTAATTGGTAAATTTTTGTAGAACTTCAAAGAAGACTTAACACTAATATCCATCAAATCATTAAATAGAAAAGAAAGGAAGGCTTTCAAAGTCTTTCTTACAAAGATAGCATCATCCTGATACTCAAATCAGAGCAAGATAAACCAAAAGAAAGTCACAACAAGTTTCCCTAATGGACACAGACACAAATATCCTTAACAAAACATTGCAGAGAGAGTTCTAGGACAGCAAAAAGATCATTCACCATGATCAAGGTGGCCTCATTCCAGATGAAGACCTGGTTCCATAAATAAATCAATAAATGGACTCAAGGACAAAAATCACTTGGTCAGCTCAACTGATACATGAAAGGCTGTCTCAAAATCCAGGATCTCTTCAAGTTGAAAGTCCTGAAGAAACTTAGAACTGAAACAATGTATCACAGCATAATAAAGACTACATAGTACAAGCCAATAGTCAACATTATAGTAAATGGAAAAAGATAGAAAGCATTTCTACTAAAATCAGGTACAACACAAGGGTACTAAGTTTCTCCACTCTTATTTAATATGTAACCAGAAGTCTTAGCTAGAGTAATAAGAAGGAACACAGATAGGAAAGTCAACATTTTTCTAATTGCAAATGTTACCATTCTATATGAGAAAGACCCAAAAATGCCTACCAGGAAACTCTTGGGACTAACAAACATTTCAGCAAAGTGGAAAGACACAAAATGAATGTTCAAAAAAATATCCGGAGCCAGTGGTAAATGTGCTGAGAAGGAAGTCAGGGGATATCACATTTATAACAGCCTAAGGGAAAAAATACCTTGTATCCAGTCTACCAGGGAAACTGGTTGGGATGTAATGCATGAGAGAATTAAGAAACAAAGGACAAATGGTGTTAGAAAAACTGGACATATACATGTAGGGGAATGACATCAGATCTATACTTCTTGCTCTGCACACAAACCCACCTCCAAAAGACCAAAACTTCAACATGAGACATGAAAACTCTGAAATGGCCAGGGGAAAAATGGAAGGAACACATTTGAAGGTATGAGCATTGGTACGGATATTTGTTTTGTTTTCAAGACAAGACGTGCACTACCACTGCCCAGTTAGGATTTTAAAAAATAACTACATCAACTCAGGAAAAAACCAGTCATTGACAAATAGTATCTTATAAAAATTAAAAAAAAATCTTTTGTATAGCAAAATAGTCAGTAAAATGAAGAAAAAGCCTACAGAATGGAAGAAAATTTCATCCAAGTATATGTTCAACAAAAGTTTAGTAAGCTGGAATATAAAAAGAAGTCAAGGAACTAAACATCACAAATCCAAACAACTCAATAAAAAAGTCTGTCACAGAACAAAACAGTTTTCAGAAGAAGAAATACAAGTGGCCTATAAACAGTTTTAACAGTTTTCAGTATATTAACCATCAGGGAAAAGCAACTTACAACTTCCTTGAGACTTTATTTTACCATTGTCAGAACAGCTATGCTCAAGAACACAGGTAACAGATGCTGGTGAGGACGTGGGGCGAGGAGAGCCCATATCCACTTGTGGTGAGAGTGTAAACTGGTGCAGCTTGCAGTTGCTAGGAAAATCAGTTATGAATGCCTCTGAAGAACTCAGAGAAGTAACACCTCTCCTGGGCATACGGTCAAAGGTCTCTGTATCTTACCATGGAGATACCGGCACATTCATGTTCTTTGCTCCTCTAATCACAATAGCTAGAAATGGAGTAAGTCTACATGTCCATCAAACTGGTGCCTGATAATGAAAATGTGCTATGCTTACAGAATGGAATCTTACTCAGCTGTAAAGAGAACTTATGAACGTATGTATGATTTCTGAAAGAAAATGCATAGACTAAAACTATTTACTAAACAAAGCAACCCAGGCTTAGAAAGATAAATATTACATTCTCTCTCTTAAATGTGGATCCTAGCTTTAAAGTTTTAGATGTGTGTGTTTAATGTGGAGTGTCTAGAGAGGCACTAGAAAGAGTTATGGAGCAGGAAGGGATAATTGGGGTGGGAGATGGCAAGACAGAAGAGGGGAACTGGAAGGGATAAACAACAACAAGGGCTTTCAGAAAAGTGATATGGAAACCTGGTACTGTAGAGGCTTCCTAAAATGTACCTTTATAATACATGAAAAGAGCGAAGATGGAGGTGTTATACAATGGGGCGGTAATGCTCCTACTAAACAGTACAGGATAACTGCAGTGGCTTTCCTGGTTATGAACTTGACCATATATGGAATGAACTACAATCCAGAATTGGAGGGCTCACCTGTGATCCAGATCTTGAGGTTGGAAGACAAGTTTCTGATCTAGATCTTGGCATGGAGGTCTTGAGGCATAGTGGCCATGAAAAGCTTAGGCCCAGGTAAGGTAGTACACCCCTTTAATCCCGGGAGACTAAGGCAAGGAGATCTCTGAGTTCAAGGTCAGCCTGGGACAAAGCAAGTCCTAGATCCAGGTGTGGTGGAACACACCTGTAGTATGGGCCACACCTCCTGTTGGGGACCTACATAAGGATATTGGGAGAAGGAAGATTCGCTCTTCTCCGCTTGCATTTACTTGCCAGCACATCTGTTGGAATCTACTTCAACAGAAGACCAGATGAAACAAGTAGCCTTGTGGGTCTAAGCAACTACTAGATTCTTGGACTTCCAATTCACAGCTGACCACTGTTGGGGAATTGGACCACAGACTTTAAGTCATCATAATAAATTCTCTCAATATATGTCTTTTTATAAAAAGACATTCCATATGTTCTGTGACTCTAGAGAACCCTGATGAATACAATAACCAAGAAGAAACCTGGTGCCAGAAATAAGTTACTTATTTTGGAGTTGTTGGCTGATGAGATCTCAAGAAACCCCAGAATAGTATAGACCAATGGTCTTTGATTATCATCCAGAACTTGAAGTTAAGAGCCCATTGCTAATGATACCATGACGCTCAGCAGCAGAACATAGAAGGACGAAGCTGATATTGACATGGAAACTCTCCCAGTGCTGGAAGGTACTATGTACACCACTGAAGAAGAGAAGTATCAGTCTTACCTGGCTGCAAACCCTGTGAACTACAGTAATGACTGGCCTACAAAGGAATGCCCACACATGTAATAGTGGTACAGATGTTCTGAATATAACCAACTATTTTGTGACTAGCTCTGTAACACCCATACCTGGTACTATTATTAGGGCCAAGAACCTGTGGCTAGATAGATCATAGACCCTGGAAGAGAACAATGTACAGTTTTTCTGCTAAATGGAAAAAGTATGAAGTCAACTCCCCATGACTTATCATCATACCCATAGATTAAGATGTTTCTCAACCTTCATCAGACAAGCTTCTGATTCCAACAGATGATAATCAGAAACTGTCCAAAGCACATAGAGTAAGAGGCTGCAGAATGTTTACCCTTAATGAATGCACTATACCTCACCTACTTCTCCAAAGGCTCTGAGATCACTGAAGAGGAAGGGACAGAGAGACGGTGGAGCCAGAGGTGATGGGGATGATTACATGGAGACTAGTGCCTTCTTGAACCAGCAGGGAAACTGCATATATGAACTCAGAGTGGTCATGTGACCATGCACAAGCTCTGTGCAGGCCCAAGCCAGACCATATTCCAGCATAGAGAGGGGGATTTTTGGCACCCAGTTCCATGCCAAGCCAAGGAGCAATTGTCAGTTGCTTGGAGAGGAAGGGTCAGTTTTCTCTAAGAGTGTAGCCCCTGATAAGTTGATCATGCTCCAGTCGAGGGCCACATATACAAGAATATTTGAGCAGTACAAATTGGCCTTGATGGGGAAAAAAGACATGAAGTCGGTGGGAAGAGAGGGGGCTGGATCCAGGAAGAGTTGGGGGAGGGAGGGTGAAGATGATCAAAACTCATTGTATAAAATTTTAAGGAAAAAAACCCAATAAAACATTAAAACATTAAAAAAGAGAGTGTGGCTGGGCAGTGGTGGCACACGCCTTTAATCCCAGCACTTGGGAGGCAGAGACAGGGAGATTTCTGAGTTCGAGGCCAGCCTGGTCTACAGAGTGAGTTCCAGGACAGCCAGAGCTACACAGAGAAACCCTGTCTTGAAAAACAAAAACAAAACAAAACAAAACAAAACAAAAACCAAACAAACAAAAAAAGAGAATGTGAAGGTAGAAGGGAAAAGTATTTGGGGATTCTGAAGTGAGTAGGAAGGAGGATTTTGATTGGTAATGATGAAGATACACTGTATTGTCAAAGAATAAACAAAAAACACTGTAAAAAGAAGAGTGACGCAGAATTTGCCATCCATATGGTCTACGAGACAGAAAGGCCAGGACACTTATTTATACAAGGACTAGTTAGTTAAATCTCATGAGGTCTAATATAACTTAGTTTCAAACTACCTATATCACAGCAAACAGCGGTAAAGCTACAGAATATTTATGAACGTGGTCCAAAAGTTGCCTGGGGTTTGGTTTTGTTTTGGAAGAAGGTGAGTATAGTAGGTGGTTTGAATGAGAAGGACCCTCATAGGCTCATACACTGGAATGCTTGGCCTCAGGCTACTGGACCTGTTTTAGAAAGACTGGAAGTTGTGGCTTTGTTAGAAGATGTGTGTCACTGGAGGCACAGACTTTGAGGTTTCAAAAGCCCATGCCATTTCCAGTTGGTTTGTTCTCTCTCTCCCTCTCTCTCTCTCTCCCTCCCCCCTCCCTTTCTGCTCCTATGCTGATTCATGGGACAGGATATAAGCTCTCAGCTACTGCTCCAGCACTATGCTAGCTCCCCTCCATGATGGCCATGGCCTCACTATCTGAAAATGAAAACCTCACTTCAATAAATTGTTTCTTCTGTCAGTTGCCCTGGTCATGGTATCGTAGCACAGCGACAGAAAAGTAATTATGACTATAAGAGTCGAGTCTGGTCCCAACTGGTGTCACTCTTTTGGGAGGTTAGGGGACTGTAGAAGATGGGGCCTGCAGGAAGAAGTGCATCACTGCAGGTGTGCTCTTAGGTGCTGTCTCTTACTCCTGCATCCCATCTCTACTCCCACTTCCTACCTGCCATGAGATAGGAACTCTCTGTCACAGGCTGCTGCATTGCCATGATGCTCCGTGTCACCATGGTCCCTGCATCAATGAAATCAAGGCACCACAGCTAGAGGCTAAACCAGGTATTTTCTTCTTTACATTGTTTCTTCCAGATATCTACACATTCTAGATCCTGCAGTTTGGGGAGCCTCCTCGACTCGAAAGCCCCTTCTTTCACTTAGCAAACTATGCAAAACAAACAAACTAACTAATGGTATGCAGACCTGTCCTTGGAACGTCAGTCTAATAGTTACATAAGCCAAAGTGTGCATTTTTAAAGTATATCAGATACCCAAACTTAACACAAAGCTCTGTTTCCTAACTGTCCACTCTAGAGGATGCGTCTACAAACCCTCAAGCAAGTATTGACTCAAGAGCAATGCTGGATGCAGAAAGCCTTCTATTATTTTGAGATTAATGATGGTGGGGAAATCGCTTGATGAGGGTGTGAGAATCCGTCTAATTACATCCCCCGGAAAATACGTGTACCCAATAGTCATTCTAATCTCTCTTGAGCTGCACGTGATACCCCATCACATTATGGTACACAAATAATATCTGGATGAGCAGCCAGGAAAGCAAGCCGAAGGTCCAGTTGATGTGCATACCACTATATAAATAAGGTTTGTCTCAATCCCAGTCCTAGAGCTGGGGTGTTGACACCCACAGGTGATTTTAGAAAGGAAGCTATGTCTCAGCCATAAGACTGCACTCCAACACTTTGGGTGTATATATAGTCTATAATGTATATATTAAATATATTAGTATTTATTAATTTAATATAAGCAAATATATTTGCTTAATTCTGTACAAGTATTATGATCTCTTTTAAGTTAACTCCTTTCTTTGTAAGATGAGGATACTATGATCTATCAACCTCTCTTCCACAGCTGTTCTGAGATTCTAACAACAGGTCTATTTCTATGTTTTCTAAGTATATTAAGAGTCACCTACATCCATCTGAATTAGACTTACTATTCTATATTCTAATGCTTCTAGGAAACAGTTTCAGATACGGTATGTAATTGACAGCTTATATGCAGTCAAATACATTTAACTCAATGGACTCTTAGAAATAAGACAAAGGTTTAGAAATAGCAATCATGTCATGTAAACATCAGTTGTCCATTCTTCATAAAATGGAACTAGGGTACAGACCAATAGTAATGTGCTTGTTTCCCATGTCCTGAGTGAGCTCTAGCCTCAGCAGTGAAGCCAAGACTTTACTAGAAGTCTCCCCTGTTCAAGGAATTCAGAAGGAAGTTAAAGTGAATCATGACCTGGTCTGCAGTCTAAACCCAGTACAGTGCAACAGAGAGACGAGTTAGGATAAGACGAACAGCAGCCGGGTATGCCTCACCCCATCTGAATTGCACTCCAAACCCTGAGGTCTATGACTGCAGAGGAAGAAGGAGCTTAGGAGGAACAACCAGGGAACTAGCATGGGTGAGTGGTACTTGAACCTGCTTCATCAGAGGGGTAGCATCTTACCAGACATGTGGAGAAGAGAGATACTGTGCATCCACAGGGAGAGCGAGGTAGGCATATATGAATATGGATGCACAGTGTAAAGCATTCCTACCACAAGGGAAACCTGAGGGACTCAATCTAGCGAGTCAGACTTCCGAGTTACTGGCAGCCCGATGAGATCGCAGTCCAGTTGAACATGTGTAAGGCGACTGATTGTCGAGGAAGAGCCTCAAGACCCAGTGTCTGAAACATCCAGGTAATTGTGTGAGGTAGGGGAGGATGAAGACAGCAAACTGGATTAGTTACTTGTAGCTAAACCAAGATGTCTGGCAGAAATGTCTTAAGGCAGGAAAGGTTTGTTTTAGCTCACAGGTTCAGGAGTTCTAGCTCATCATCGAGGAGAGGACACGCAGTACAGCCTACACCACAGCATCCAGGAAACAGAGAAGGAATTGAGAAAGGGACTAGGGCAAGACAGTCCCATAGAGCATTTCCTACTGACTTGCTTCCTCTCACTAGAAAGTGCCAAGAACTCCCATTAATCTCTTCAGACTTAGAATGTATCAGTGGACTAAACCACTGATTAGGTCAGAGACCTCATGGTCCATCTCTGTAAACATCTTCAAAGATACAGGCAGAGGCCCACTTTACGAATCTCTCATGTGTTTATTAATCTGATCAAGGTGACAATCAACTATCATACATCATCATGGAGTTATATAGAAAGCTCCTTCCTGAGGGATTCCTTGAAAGGATTTTAGGGAAATCTCATTTCCCAACTGGATGACAAAGACACAAAGCTGAGTCAGGCTGCAGGTGTTTGGGAGGTAGGAACAAGTGCCCTGCCCATCACTGCATCTGCAGCCCATGGCTGTCCCTCGCAATAGTAGTTACACAATACTATTCCTGTATTTCTTCTCTCTAAAGATCCACACCCTGCTAGCACTGTTCCAGGGATGGACCTGAATGGGGCGGTGAGGGAATGAACAAAAGACAGACAGGTAGACACATGGACACTGAGAAAAGCTGTTTTCCCCGCTCAGGTGGTCTGGGCCCTCTGATGGAGAAATGGAAACACCCTGGAAGCTCACCATGTCTCTCTATCAAGTTGGACAGAGAGGCCTGATTATTGCATACAGCTACACAGAGAGGTGGGGTTATTACACACAGGGAAGCAAGGAGGCAGGGTTTATGCTATACAACTGGACTGAGGAAACAGGTTTAGGTAATCTGGGAGGACTAATCTTTGTAGGGAAGCGGTCTTCAGGCCTCTAAACATCAGGGGAGGCCCAACCTCAAGGAACTTTTTTTCTGCACACATTATCAACATCCGCACATGGACAAGAAGGGAAGGTTTCGCCAAGGGCCCCTAGTTAGGGTCCTTGACATTCCCATGTTCCTACCAAGAACACATTCACTCAGGACCTCACACGCCCAGGGCCGCTTTTGGGCTCCATGATGTCATGTGTATATACATGTTTCTAATGGTACTAGGAACCAAACCCAGGGTCTTGCTACTTCGAGGCAAGTACTCTATTCCTAAGCCCTATCTGTGTCTGGAATTCAAGTTTGCAAGTATGATGGGTGGCCTGCCGTTTGTTTCAGTGTGGGAACTGAGGGCTGAGGTGGTGAGGCATGGTGGCTGGAAATGGTTCAGCTTTGTAGACTGCTTCCTAAAACAGACACAGCAATCCAAGCTGGACGGCAGTGCCCCCAACCCTGACTCTGGGCTTGGCCAAGGAACTTACTTTTACCAAGGATCATAGAGAAGGTGATGGAAGTAGACTTGAAGCTATGTGCATACCAGGATCTTGCCCTCTCTTGCTGTACCATATACAAACTACCAGGCTAGTCTCCTGGAGTTGAGAGACCACAGAGACAGACAAGCCGTCCCACAGAAAGCCCTTTCCAGCTGGCCATTGCAGAGCAGGGCTCGGCCATGTTTTCTATTTTTAGTAAACGTTTACTTCAGGGAGCAAAGAGTGTGCCTGTTAGGCGGTAGGCCATGTGGTCATCTCCACTACATTGACTTGCCTTGCTGTCACAAGGTAAAGGCTCCATAAACAATATGGTGTGGCTGTGTTCCAGTATGTTTTTTTGTTTGTCTGTTTTGTTTTTAAACACCAAAACAGTGCCAGAGCCGAGGGTCACTGTTCACCTGCACCTATCCTGGATTATTCACCTTAGCTGAAGGTTGTGCAAACCGTAACTGTCCAATGAACCATGGAAGCCATAAAAAAATAATAAATAGCCTTTGCTCTAAGCCACAGAGTCTGGGGGGTGTTCTGCTAGGCAGCAAAGAGTAGCTGATAACGCTGGTATCAAACACCCAGGGGTCAACAGCGAAAACAGGCTACATGCATGGAAAACACTTATATAACAACACAAGGCAGTATATGGTTATATGTCAAAATGCACTGATGGCAGAATAATCAGAATTTTACAAGCCAAGTGTTTTCTTGAGAAATTAAACCAGACTTAGGTTCCAAAGAATAGGTAGATTATGGCAATGTCTCCCAAACACCTCTGTTTTTGTGTGCACGCACCCCCAGCCTGGGGCAGTCAGTCACAGTGGACGTAGGGGTGAGAACAGTGCTAGGCTGTGGCAAACCACCTAGGAGGATTTGGACAAGCAAGGAAAGAAGAGCAGGCCACTCCAGAAAGGAAGTGCTCATCAACGGGCAACACGGACAGAGGGCAGAACTATCTGTGGAGTTTAATGGGACTCCACGTGACTGTTGAGAGGAGAGGTGGAGGCCGGGAGTGTCCTCTACACTAGGGCAAGGAGTCACTAATGACAGCACATGATGTGATCAAGATGACACTTCTACTGATCACACGGCGGTGGCATGTGGAGCGTGTGGAGGCAGGGGAGGTCGGTGCCAGGAGGACAGGAATGAGGTAATGCCTACTGTGTCAGGATGGTGACCGCACTGGTTGCTGTGAGGGACAGCAAGGGAGGCAGGGGACAGCCAAGCCTGAGATCACTGTGGAGCCATGGTCAGCTGTTTTGTTCAACTACACTGAACTTACATGCTCTGCTGTATGCCAGTTATGTGACAGGTATACACTATGCACACCAGCGTTCAGGAGAGATCTTTCTCCCCCCGCCCCCCACCACACCCTTCAAACAGACTGAGAGAGACTGAGAGATGGTTGCTGTGGCGGCCCTGGGGAAGGCATCAGAGGATATGAACACATCTGTATTAAGGGAGCGTGTGCAATGTACTAAGAATGAGCATGAGCACAGGGTTAGGGGCTAAATGATCCCATTTTCAGAAAGTCCGTCTGTAAGGGGGCAAGTTAGGGAAGCCCTTCCAGGAGGATAAGGCAGTCTGCCAAGTGTGCCAGGTGGTTGAGCGGCAAGGGTAAAGACATGGTGTGTGAGAACAGCCAGGGAACGAAGCCGTCAAACCACAGGCTGCAGAGAGAAACCTCAAAACACTAATAAGGCCAGAGGGGAAGGCTGAGAGAGGGGGAGGGAGGGTGGAGTTCCACGTTTCCTCCCAAGACTATAAACGACCTGACTGCTGCTCTCCTCTCTTGCCCACCTGTTTGTCCCAGCTCAGCCCCATCGCATTAGTTTCCTGTACAAGTGCCCTCCCAGCATGCATTATCATCAATTTTGGACTATTCAGTCCACGTTGTGTAAGCTGACCTAATAAATCTCCCTGTAAGATCTATTCATTCTATTAACTTTGTTCACCTAGAGAACCTGACTAACTCGTGTGGGAATTCCTATGCCTGGAAGTCTGAGGCGTAGCTTTTCTATGCTACCTTTAGCACCATTTTTTAATCTTGGGACATATCAAGATCCCCTTTTGCCCAGAAAATGAAACAACTCGGGACAAAGGTTAGAAAGACAGGAGTAAGAGTAGAACGACATAAACTGACTCTTTGTTTCTTGTTTCAGGGACACAATGTAACATTTTCTCCTTTCTTCTGGCAGTGCTGAGGATCAAACTCAGGGTTTTGTGGTTGGGAGGTAAGCCCTCTTACACAGAGACAGCGCCACGGCTGCGGGACTTTTGAAACATGGTCTTGCTATTAGCCAAGGCTGGTCTTGAACTTGTAACTCTTCTGCCTCCATCTTCTACTTCCTTACTGGATTATAAGTAAACACCATGCTGTCTGGTTAACAACACTCACACAACAAGAATACAATTTCTGCATTAGCTTCATTGCCTTCTCACACTGAATGAGGATGGCTAGAGGGGTCACTAGTCTCCAGCGCTGATTCTTGGGTAGGGAGGAAGTACTGGGGATATGTATGCAAATCCATTATTTATTATTGCAGTCTCCAGAATTTAACATGGTACTTAGCACACAGGAGAAGCTCAGTAACTGTTTACTCAGTCATCCAACAAATGTATTTTTAAAAAAATTATCATTACATTTCATACACACACGTGTTGGTAAGTGTATGGAGGTCAGAGGGCAACCTGAGGGAGTCGATACTTTCCTAGCTAGCATCTTTACATTCTGTAGTGAGATTGATTCTATGTACATCCAGCAACTTTGTTTTTTCTGAGTTTTTCCAGACATCTCTTCTCACGAGGCTGTTGGGAAAGCCCAGGTCTATACAGAAGGCAGAGATCTCTCCTTCACCCTTCACAGAGGTGTTCAGATGGTGGCTTGGGGGACACCGAGTCATACGATTTGTATAATGACCCCAAGACCTAGAGCCACGGTCTTCCCATCAGGTCACTGGCCCCCAAAGGAACATCATGTTCCAAGAGTTAGGAAAATAGATTGCTGCCTTCCTTTCTGGGAGCTAACACCACCTTCTGATTCAGAGTTTAGGAATGATTGTAAATTTAAAGTAACGTTCTTAAATAAAATGTAATATAGACCACTAAAGAAAGGTCTGGAGAACTGCACGTCCATAGACGCTCTGCAGAATGTGTGGCTTCTCTTGCACCTGTGCGTGGATTCGGATAGCTTCACGATTCCCACTAGATGCTGCTCCCATTTCCACATGTCCTGATGATCCTCAAAACTGGTACTGCGCCTGTGGACCTGGTCTCACGGATCCACTGGGCGCTGTACCCAATGCAGCCATCATCTTTTGTATCTACTCAGGCATTTACTGAACTAGACCCTGGGAGGAATCAGGGTCCTGAGGGACTAGGAAGAGGAATGAACCGCAGTGTGGATGCTCAAGTTGTGGACAAGGACTGAAAAAGTAGAGGCTGGCAGGAGCCCACTGACTTACTGTTAGAGTGCGGCCTTGCCATCAAGTCCTGGGAGATGCTCTGCACTTTAGGTGGGGCACCTGTGTGTGTCTAGAGGGTAGTGCTCTGCTCCAGCTTAGTTCTGTGGCAGACACTCACCCTCCCTTGCCCACTGCCAGTCTGTTTCAGTCACCCCCTTCCAATAGGAGTGGCTGGATTGTCATTCTGGAGCTCTTCACTTACAGGCATGTATTTAGCAATTTGCTGTGCCTGAGTTAATGTATGGGTTAGGTTCTCTGTGAATGACACGCTCCTAACTTCAGCAACGTCATAAAGACAATCCATTGCTGAGAGTCTGGCAAGTTAATGACTACAGGCTGAGGGGATGAGAGAAGGGGAAAATGTCAACACAGGAAAAAAAAAAAGAACTGAAGGAAGTCTAGAGGAACATGAAAAGATTCCTCCTTGCAAAGCTACGAGAAACTTCTTGCTTAGACTAAAAATGTTGGCTTGAGGGTGACTCAGTGCACACAGATGCCAGCTGCTAAGCCTGGAGACTTTAGTTCTAGCTGTAGGTCCTGCAGAGTGCCAGGAGAGAGCCACCTCCTCTGAGGTGTCCTCTAACCTCCACATGCACACCTACAACACCCCACAGAGAGAGGGGTGAGGGGAGGAGGAGGAGGGAGGGAGGGAGGAAAAGAGAGAGAGTAAGAGAGACAGACAGAAAGACAGAAAGCAAGAGAGGACACACACACACACACACACACACACACACAATCACATAAAATAAGGCAAATATGTAGGGGCTGGAGAGATGGCTCAGTGGTTAAGAGCACTTGCTGCCCTTCTAGAGGACCCAGGTTTGATTATATGCACAATTTAGAAAAATTAATAGAACAGAATAAAAGTATTAGTGAGAATATGATTTGACATGCTGGGCTCATCAGAATGGAAATCTTACACAGAAAGATGAGGAGGTCAGGAGAGAAGTCAGTAAAATAAAGACAGAAGGATTAGGGTGAGACGGAAGGAGAGGAGGAAGGAGCGATGGGAAAGAGAAGCGGTCAGTGCTGTGCTGAGATGACAGGCAGCAGGAGGGAGGCTGCACTGCAGTTCACAGACAGGTCCCAGGCAATGCTGGGAGGCCTGGCCCAGCAGAGGGCGGGAGGCACCTCTGCACCAGCACCTTCGCTCCCAGCAGAGAAGGAGCCAGCACTCCCAGGAATGTACTCCCAGCAGGCGTGCTGCTGGGAGCCTCATGTTCTTTTTCTGTAGGGCTGAGGGCTGAACCACGGCCTTATGCAGCTCCAAGCTGGGGACTTTTCTACATGACGCTCTGTTTCATCATCTAGATCACACAGCGACCTGCGAGCGAGCAGGAGTTCTGTCCGATGTGCCGGTGACAGGGTGACAGATTGGTTCTGAGGCGGCTCCTCAACTTTCATTAACCCTCATGGCAAGTCCCAAGAGGTGAACAATAGTATGTGTATTTTCCTGGACAGAAATGGAGGTTTCGAATGTTGAGGAGCCACTGGTCACATCAAGCAAGAGGCCAGGAGGCATGTGCACTGGGGCTGGATTGAATGCTATCCTGTCTCACAGTAAACCATCTTCGACAACGAAAGTCTTCCGTCACATCCCAATCTCTAGCCTGCGGCTTGTGGATGGATAAGTGCTAGACCGACCAGAGAGCACATGGAAGTCAGGAGTGTCTTCCCACAGCCATCTTGGCTGGGAGGCTGCATGGAACAGAGCCCGTCTTAGCAGTGTCAGGGCTATCTGATTTGTGTCCCCCCCCCCCCATAGTGCAGTGATTTTTAGTACTGTATTCTCAAATCCCATAAAATGCTAAAAGATAACTCTCTTTCTAGAAACAAGAGCCACCGTGACCCAAGGCTCATAGGTTCCAGAGTAGGCTAGCTTTACATGCAAAACAATCATGTTCTGAACCAAAATCTCCTCTGTATGGTGCCCATTTCTCCAGCAAGTCTGTCACTTACTTAAGCACAGCCACTGTGGCCTCCGTTCTCCCTCTCTTCCCTAGGCTAACAGTCCATCATCCCTCCACTGTGTACTTCATGCGGCGCTCACGTGTGCGTGCGTCCCTCTCTTAACGTACAGTCATGATATCTTTACTGTAACCTGAGTACTGTGGACACACACATTACTGCTTGGTCTCTGGAGCTTCCTGGTCACAATTAAGGTGCTACCTTCTTTTTTCCCCAGAGAAAACTACATAAAAGACCTACTATGACCAACACTGAAAGATCCAGGCAGTCCGCTGGGTACTTGGTGATGGGTGGCTTCCTTCCCAGAAAGGAAGAAATAAAAATATGTTGATTAAGACATTGGTTAGTAGACAAAGTCCCAGTGGGAGGTATAGGGTACTTTCTTAGGAGCTGTTGATCAGAGGGATCTCAGAGGCCCCCAACACAACACAGGCTCTTGCCATGCCTCTTGGGTGCCCATCAGAATCAGATGATACGACCCTATTGCTGAGGACACCATACACTTTGATTGGGAAAAAGTAGAAAAATCAAGCTGGGACTGACTGGCAGCTTCCTTCCTGCTGGCTATCACAGCACTTCTAGGGGAGGAAAGTCATCAACGGCCTTCCCTAGCTGCCAGCCTGTGAACTATATCACCAACATGCTAGGCAAGATATGCCCAGTACTGCAACAACGGATTAATTGTTGTGGGGATAGCCATACTACCTTCTGACTGGATTGGAGCGCCTCCCTGTAGGGGGAATTCATACTATAAACCTGGTCAAAGTCCCTGGTTATGGTGGTCACAGACTCAGCAGGGGAACTTCTTTTGCTAACAGGGCGCTGTGTCAAACTGCACTCCCAACATTTATGCTTATATCCACAGATCAGTGCTGCCCTACGCCTTGGTCAGGGCAGCTTCTATTTGTACTGGGTGACAGTCAGTTACCTCAGGGACCCATCACTGGTCAGTGTGCTGACAATGAGTGATTGTTGAACGTTCAGCTAAGTGGGACATCTACATCAGTCCCTCCAAAGCTCAGAGAACACCAAGAGGAGAGGAAGTGGAAAGAAAGTAAGAGTTGCAGGACACCAAGAGTACTAGACACCTTGTCTAGGGGACAGGACATGGTCATTGCACCTATGGACTCAAAGCAGCAGTGGCTGCCCTCATAAAGCTGGGCCCCCAGTTAGTTCTCCATCATGGACACGAGAGTAACAAGAGGCTCCTCTCAAAGGAGATGTAGTAAGCTAAAGGTTACAGACAGATGGCAATCATATTCTTCTGTGGATGAACCCTGGCACATTGCTCTTGTGCCAGCAGATGATCTCACCCATGTTCACCTCTAATTAAAGGCAGTGCACCTTACATGCACACAAAAGCACGAGAGGAGGAGGAGGAGGGCCTTAGACGAAGGGGGGATTTGGTGATGGGAGGAGGCAGTAAGAGAGGGTTAACCCGGGGGGGGGGGCGTTGATCAAAGAACATTATATACACTTATAAAATTATAAAAGAATGAATTTAAAGATGCTTCTTAGAGGAGATAACATTCAAAATAGGAGTCAGGCAGGTGGAGAGAGCGCACGATTTTCCCAGGCAGATGGAAAGGGTTTTGGCAAAGAGAAACAGGGATGAGAAAATATGGTGGCACTGCTTTTACTTGTCGGTTCATTCCCGCAGTTCTCCTGGACTTAACTTTCGGATCTTCTGTCAGGGATGGGCGCGCTGCAGTTACTTTTGAAAGATGTGCTGTGTGGAGCTCACAGACCTGTATAACCTTTACTTGCTCAATTGTGCACTAAATGGCAAACGCCAGACTGGACATCGAGTCTCAGACCTACTCTGTGCTACCTGGATGCATGTCCACTGCAGCAAATGTCACCTTAGGTACTGCACGGTGGTGAAGAGGTATTCAGGGTCATTACTTGATGCTCTGTGGGGCTGGAGGGCAATTTTATCCCTCATTGGCTGACCTGGTTGACTTTCCTGTCCCTCTATTCAGCTGAGTCTGACATGGAGCATTTAAAGATTTTCAAAAAGTGGGTCAAAGGCAAAGCCATTTCAGGAGCATTCCCCCCCCCCCCCCCCGCCGCTCCCCCTCCCGGCTTGGAGAGCAGATAGGCTTGGCGCCTCCCCTTCCCATCCTGAGAGCTGCACCATGGGATGAAGTGCATTCAGTCATTTCCCTGCGCCTGCCCCTTCTCCACCTGTCACTCTGCAGTCAGCCAATCCCACCTGTTATGTGAAAGAGTAAATGTGTGTTCACGCTGCCTTTAAGCCTCTGACAGGTGAACAAAGAAAAACACCTCTTAGAAGAGAGAACAGAACTTTCGGTAAAGAACCCTAAACATCCCTCCAGAAAGTCCCAAACAGCCCTGAAAAGTGAGACTAAAACTACTAAAAGCTGACAGAGGGGAGCAAGCATTTCTTCCAACCCACATTTGTCCTTCTAAAAAAAGCCAACCAACTACTGAAAAAAAAAATCCCCCAAATGTATGAAATCTAACATCATTATCATATTTCCTGTCCTCACGTAGCTTATAAAAATGTGTCTGAGCTTCTCCCTGGCTCATTTACAAGGATGAGAGGAGTAAAAAGGAAATGCCACAGATGGCGGGCGGGAGGGAGGGGGCACTTCCATGCTCTCCGTCATTTGTCTCCGAGGTAATTTATCTTGCTTGGGTGAGATTTCAGATTTTCTCAGATGTGCCAGTGGCTGGTGCCTCAAGAGCCATGCCCCTGAGGCTCTTTCAGGTGATGAGAGATGTTTACTACTCTTTCTGTTGTTTCTCAAAGAGATCACCTTGGCTTCTCTCCGACCCTCCCCAAAGTGACTCTGCAAGGATCTGATCTGAGCCTGATTTAGAGCTGACAGGTGGTACATGCATAATTAAAGATGACCTAACACAGAATGTGCTCATTCCTGGCATATTATCAGACACTTAAGCAAAGCAATTATCAGGAGGCGATCTTTCCTGTCAACAGAGATAGAGATGAAACATTTCTTCAATTAGGAGGATTCTGCAATGGTGCTGTATATACAGTGATCTGCAAACACATTAAATTGGCAATTTTAATAGTTTAATCCTACATTTAATACTGTGACAGAACACCTCTGGCCAGTCAACTTATATGCCACGCCCTCTACCATCATGGAAAGTCATATACTCAACGTCAAAAAGTGAGACAATTCGGGGTTCTGCCAGAGATACTGGCGTGAGTTAATAAGGGTATATGTCTATATACAAGCCTCCCTTAAAGGCTCAATGCAAAAACAAAACCAAAAACATTTAAATAAAAACGAGTTCACACTAAACTAAACTCAAAACAGGACTCCTCCTCTCCCATGCTTCAACAGTGCCAAGGTGTTCTGAGAATTACTATTAAGTCTTAGAGCCTCATTATGAATGTAAGCAACCCAAAGGATACCTTTTTCATGTGGAAGAAACAAATGTTATTTCAAGAAAGAAGAGGGGTGGGTGGGATGCTCAATAAGGGGCCCGCTGCCAGCCCTAACAATCTGAGTTCAATCCCCATGACCTACATGGGAGAAGGACAGAACTGAAATTCTGCAAGTTGTCTTCTGATCTTGCTACACGTGTTTAGAGACATGTGTATGTGTGTGTGTGCAACACACACACATACACACACACAGTAAAAAGAAATTTCAAAGAAAGAAGGCTTTTACTAAACAGATGGAGTTTCTACTTCAGGTAAGGGGGGGGGGCTGCATTTCAATGGAGCCCTGTGATTTCTATAAATTATAGTGTGTGCTTTAAATAAAGGAATGCACTTCAGTGTTCCTGAGAACAGAAATCGCTTGGATGCTCTAGTGAGACAAGTGACTTTCCTCTCCTAAGGGGCTCTTGAGAAGGTGGTAGGCATTGGAACCCATGTGGAGGCAGAGGAGTTCACAATGCCTGCAGTGCAGAGTTCACCACATCTCACAAGAGGGCTCATTGTTTAAATGCTTGTGTCCTTACGTCACCTCTGAACAATGACTTCACTGTCCACTAGAACATGGCTATGGGATCTCTGGTAGAGGGACTCTGTTGTTTGCATTCTTTTTCTCATCTGCAGCAGTGGGAACCCAGGAACACAGCAGTTCAAGGCAGCAGGTGTCAGCTGCAGACACCACACTGGCATGACAATGTGGGTAAGGTGCTGACATGAACAGGCTGACTGCTGATGATTCCAGGTCTACAGAAAGCGCCCGATAATGCAGACTTCAGAGGACAGCTGAGGATTCAGTGAGCCATCATGGCGACAGGACTCACTGCCTTGCAAGATGTGCCTGACTTTGAAGCCAGCCCCTTCAGAATATTAGGGAGAAAACACCAGTCGTCCTCGAGGAAAACAGAATCGGGTGGCAGGTAGAGGGATTGTTAATGGGAGTTTCAGCAGGATGCAAAGCCCAGCTTCATTACATTTCTGGAAACTAAGAATAGCTTCTGAATGAGTACTTGAAATCCTCCACAGACCTATTCCTCCTTAGGAGCTCCCCCTGCTCCCTCTCCAATTTTAATGCAAGAAGACGACAAGAGAACAGTCAGACTTGGGTAGGGCAGTTGGAACAAAGGAGGCTCTTCATAATGGAGAGAAGCTAAAAACATTTTAGATGCTGTCAAAGCTCTTTCACCAGGCTTCAGCTCACAAGAGCTCAGAGTTGTAGTTCGATAGCGGGTTGTCACCAAGAAGCCAGGGGTGGGGGGGTGGGGGAAGTCACGTAGTAACTTTGTAGTAAACACCGAGACACACATACAATTCCCCTACTGATGTTGTGGATAGAAGGAGCACACAAGTGAAACGTGATGGCAACGGGGGCAAGCCAGTGCAAGCGAGGCTCGCTTCCCGCTCAGCTGATGAGTAAGCGGTCTGTAAGCCCAGGCTTCACATGGTACACCCACCGTGTGAAGCTTCTGCACAGATGTCACTTTAGACACCCACACCCATGCACAGTGAGGATGAAGCCTGGGGCCTTGCATGTCCTGGGTAAGCACTCTACCTCTGAGCTGCACCAGAGTCCCTTGAAAGAATTTAAAGGTGGGTATACTTGAATAAAATAGAAAATATGTCCTATTTAATTGAGTTCTCTTCTTCCTGCCCTCAAACCTAGTTTTCTAAGTATAGTGGCTTTCCTAAGTCCCATGATTAAATGAATAAAGTCTATAACTATAACTGTAAAACACAGACAAACTTCTGCCTCTGACACAGAATTTTTGGAAATTTTTTGGAAAGACTAAAAGCCAAATCTGAAAACCACCTCTGATGTCTAATGTGCCCTGTGTTAGGAAGATGGCAGAACACTCACTACTTAAGCTGTGTGGAGATAACCTGCAGAGCCCATGTTCTCCATGCAGCTTGTCCCCCAAGAGGCTGTTTAGGGATGTTTCAAGAAGGACAAGGTGTGACACATGGCTGAGAAAGCTACCCTGATGTTCAGACTACTCTTTCTGGGACACATTTACTTCCTAGCCAAGGACTGAGTGACTGATTCCAGAGTCCCTGTGATTGGCTTCTTCAAGGACTGACATCCAGACTCCAACCAGACAAAAAGAGACCAGCGCAGGTTCAGTAAGTGAGGAGAGGAGATGGTACCATCACCGATGTTTACTCTCTTCTCCCAATTCCTGCCCAGAAATGCTAAGACATATCAACCCACCAAGTCCTACCTTACTGCAAGGGGACAAAAGGACACAGTGTGAGAAAAAGAGGTCTTATGCAATCCTCCTGCTTCACTCTCTCCAGTAGCTGGGATTACAGACATCTTCTACCTGATCAGAGATACTACATGTTTTTATGACAGTGGGGCTGGAAATGAGGTGAGCAGTATTACTGAGGGGGCAGGAGTTAGATTCTAACAACAGAGAAAATAAAAGAATGTCAAATGTACATTGAC